>JAALXH010000229.1:0-53968 GCA_012977735.1 Fusarium tanahbumbuense
ATCCAAGAATTTCACCTCTGATAATTGATATATACAAGGTCAGGGCTGTATCTAGACCGAATTCAAAGAGAATCAAATACGTCATTGATATAGGTCTCGTCACAGATCTTGAGCTCTTGGAACTTATACTTTATATATCGTATATATGTTCTCAAATGCTGATTATCTAAAATATTCCTGCTGTTCCGTTAGTAACTCTCCAAGTTGATAGTGTAGCCCCAGCAGAGCCCGCAACCTCAGGTTAGCGCTGAAGAGAAGGATATCTAGAGATAATACGTCACCTGTGATTTACAAGACGATATCATTGGAGAGACATCCAGTAGTATAGAGGCTATATAGAAACAACTACTCTATCTTCCTAGATCGTTCTCTTCTTTTCCACTTCGCGAAGCATTACAGGCATCGAGTTTCTCTCTTTATCGTAGATAGATCGACCAATTTCCCTAAACCCCAGCTTCTCGTAGAGCGGCAGACCTGGTGCACTAGATACCAGTCCAGCGGGGACTCCTTCCTCCTCGGAGCGGTCGATACCCCATTGTGCAAGACGTCGTCCAACGCCAGCTCCCTGGCACTTAGATGAGACACCCAACCAAGTTAAGCCCCATCGTTCCTCAGGGTAGAGCTTCTCAGCTGCTCCAGCTCCCGCGAGTAGGTCGTTGAGAGCTTCCGTGTTAACAAGGTTTGGGTCCGGTCTGCTGATGTAGGTTTCATACAAATGCTCCCATGTGGTCTTGATTCTCATAAGCTCTGTCAGCGATTTTGTTAGTACTATTCTCAAGCATCAATTCTAATATTGCTTACGCTTATCCCAAGTATCGCCTTGCCAGCTTTGTGCAAGGTAGCTCGTTCCATAACGAACCCATACTGCAAATCCCACAAATTCGCTTTTCTCGTCGCCATCATCCCGGCGGGCAGCGAGTATAACAGCTCCTTTCTTCCCGTATTCCTCACGTAGATTAGAAGACCAAGTCTCGCGGAAGACTTCAGGATTCTGTTTGAGAGTCGGTAAAATGAGTGAATAAAGAAGGTCGTCGGCAAAAGAATCGCAGGCCAGATCGATCAGTTCGTAAACTTCTTCAAGGGAGCCGATGCGAACAATTTTGATAGACGGCTTGGTGGACTCCATCTTGCGCAGATGGTAAAAACGTTGATGGAGATGAATAAAATTGCGCGTATGGAAAGACAGAATAGACGTATATCGTCTTTGTAAAGTCTGAGAAATCAGTCAGCCACTTGCTCCGATCGATGTGTTGACGAGATGTCCTGAATCACTTACCGCTCGATATTCCTCAACTCTCAAAAGGTTGAGGCGATGATGAAGATTCCGACTGGTGATGAAACAAAAAACGCGACGCATAACCTCAACGATGAGGTACAGATTAGTAGGGCTCCTCAACTTAAATAAACGCATGAGTGAGCTGAGAACCCTGATCCTGGTCAAAAATGGTGTCGTTAAGCTTTCGGGCCCTGGCAACTTTCCCCGAACAAGCCTGGTAACGGGATTTACGGGCCCCGTATGGCCTCTCTGAGTGGCTGCATCGTAAAGATCTACAGCTCGCCGGCGAGATAGAGAATGATCACTATCGCCGTGTATTTGGCCGTCTCTACTCGACGTTTGATTTTTCGGTCTGTTCGCTTGACGAACGCCTTGGTCCTGCTTCGAATGGACATTGTGGAAGTGGGGATCGAAAAGGCGGTAGTTAAGTGAGATCGTGCTTGAAAACAATAGTTGAGGAATATGGCGGAAGAGGACGATAACAAACGAAGATATTCAACTAGGACAGAATGATTGTTGAAAGATATGGGGCTCAAAGGAGATAGACAACTGAGGAAAAAGGCAGTTGAGGAAGATGATACTTGAGGAAGATGGTAGCTGAAGTCTAAAAGAATGTGAAATTGTGGGCAAGTAGTAGTGTGAAGTGATTCACAGAGAAAATAAATAAAATCACCTAGACAGCTGGGCAACTAGTCGAAGGCTCTGTGTGACACAAGGGGAGAGCACTGCTCGGCTGGAGCCTGGCAACCTACTAATGGAAACCCATCACTTTGCCAGCTGGCAGATTTTATTTTACTAATGTATGATTCTTTCTTGTACTGGAACTTTTAACGCTATACAACGAGCAAAGAGTGCTCTTTACTTTCTAATACGATGCTCACAAGGACTGATTCGGCCTGTGTTGTTTTCTTTTGAAGATCAGAAACTTACGTCTTTCTTTGTTCTATTGCTGATGTCACAACCCAAGGTAGCATCAACAGAGATCCAAGGATAAGAGCAAGATTTTCTTCAGTAGGTTGATCACCAATTACGAGATGTGCAGACACGTGCTACTTTGGAAGAAGATCCATTAATGATTTTATTGTACAGGACACGAGAATTCAACGAGAATCACTTGTCAAAGCTCGCCCTCACGCTACAACACATCCCTCAAGGTAACTCCGTCAGCCCGCCCAGTTACTCCCTGTACTATACCTCGAGCTTCCTTCCAGGCTACCTGACGTTAGATCCGTCTCTTCAGTTCAGTCCTGAGACGAAGAAGTCATAGCCCGAAACGTTGAAGTTCAGCAAGAGGTGTAGCTAGAGCCGGTCCAATCAGTTAAGACACCCGATTCTCATCTAGAAGACACACAGAATTGGAGAACGACACAAAGCCTATTTTCCGCGTCAAAAGAGACAATGACAGAAGCCTTAGTACCTAGGGACGATGTCTCATCTATCATACCTCTACACGTCAGGATGTCGAAATAGTATCGCGGAAGAAGCTGGTCTGAGTCTTTTACCGGAACAAGAACAAAGTTAAGTTGCACTTCTGCGTAGCTTTCACAATTCGAATCTAACTTCTGTCATAGATTTGCTCGATATCTGATTTATCTATGAGGCAACGCGGTGCCCTGGACGATCAGGTCACTTCTTGTGTCTACACGATTATCACTGATTCCTGGGACCTCTTCACGGGATAGGCGTTCTTGGGAACAACACTTGTCTCTTTGTCGAGTTTACACGCAAGTAATCCGCCGACATGAGCTTTTCTACTGCATCTATAAGCTGAGTAGCCTCTATGCAGCCACTACTACTGTTTACTAATCTGTCTTACAGACTACCTAGCTACCGAAACGAAGTCAAGTCCCTTCTACGCTATGAGTGTTGGCGCATTGGTCACTGTTGCGATAACCTACGCCGCTTGAGTTTTAATCGGACAAAGAGTCATTGTTTCGCAAACTCCTCAGCACAGTCTTCCTTCGACAAGATCAAGGCTGTTTCTACCCGTCAGATACTCGATCACAACCAAGCCAGTGGGTTCAGCAGCTGGGGCTCGCTTCTAAGTTCCATACAAACGGTATCAATATACCTGGTTTACAGACGGGAGACCAGGTTAGATAGCCTCTATACAGGGACATATCTCAGTATCTTGGAAAACCATCTGGCTTGGTTTCTGCGTGTTTTCTTAGTTAGGATATATTCCCGAGTAACATCCATGCCAGTTGCACTCACACAAGGGTCAACGTGGCAACAGAGGAAGAGCATTAATGCTTGTGTAGGCTCAGTCGTTTGTGCCATCGACTTTTCGTCCATTTCCTTGTGAGAGGCCAAGCAGTACCATTTGTTCGACTTAGCATCGAAGGTCGTGAAAGCTTCCTGACATAAAGCACTCGACGCCACAAACAGGCATCGTTTCAGACTACCCTCTTTGAGAAGGTGGGTGTAAAGGAAGGTAGAGCCGGTAGTTTCCAGGATTTCTAGATAAGTTATCGGAGAAATAGCGATCTACGTCACATCCATAGTTGATGGTTGTTGAGGGTTGACTGCCCCCACTTTCGATCGCGATAACTACTGCCATTTACTATCGGCCGAAGTCAAACAACCAATGAGCGTTTCGAACACCACCACGGTGTTACTTGTACCTTCTCGATCATGAAAACCTCCGAGCAAGCACGTGGATCACTACCGACAACAAGATTCGATGATGACAATTCTTGTTCTTCCCACTGGTCAGTGAGACCGTCACATCTCTACCTTTCTTGTCACCGCCCATGCCAGGGCCCAGTTGCACAAGGGTGCACGACCGGGGAACACCAACGGTGATGCAATAGACTGCATAGAACGTGTCTGACCTTGGTACGTTTGTTGGCTGTTGAGAATTATCTCTATGGGAGCTTGCATGCTAACCGGCGCGGGGTCTAGATGGTTATCGTTCACCTTTAAAAGCGAGTTGAGACGAAACGGATACGCAGACGGTTTCAACATCTTCTCTTCAGCGGTTTCAGCATACTCAATATGAAGACTACCGCGGCACTTTACGCATGTGGCCTTCTGGCTACAGCTGTAACAGCTGAGTTTGATGGCAACTTGAACTATGCTAGTCCGTCTCGTCGTCATGCTCGACTTGGCATCAATGTTCCTCTCGTCAAGCGCCGTTCCATGAAGCGCGGCAACATTCCCTACGAAGCATCCCAGCTCAATTTCACCCACGGTGTCGCCTCTGGAGATCCCTGGCCCGAGAGCGTTATCCTATGGACTCGCGTTGCCCCGTCTCTTAAGTCCGACTCAAGCAACAAGACCGTGGATGGTACCGCTGGACTCTACAGCCACGAGACTAAGAAGTACATCAATGCCGATCCCAATCCCATTTGTGTGGACTGGGAGGTCAAGTCTTCTGATGGCGAGAACGTGGTGTCCAGTGGCCGAGCCTATACAACATCTGATATCGATTATACTATTAAGGTGGAGTCCTAAGCATTTATCAGTTGAACTCTACTGACAAATTCTCAGGTTGAAGCTGAAGGCTTAAAGCCTCTGACCGAATATAATTATCAATTTACAATCTGTGATTCCGACAACAGAAGCCCTGTCGGCCGTACCAAGACTGCTCCCACGGCAGATGATGACGTTTCCAAGTTGAGCTTTGCGGTTTTCTCTTGCAGTAACTATCGTGAGTAGCCCTTGTCGCCTGACTAGAAACCTGTTTGAAATTTGCTAACCACCCCAGCTAATGGGTACTTCAATGCTTATGGAAATGCGGCGAGAAAGGATGAACATGACTATGTCATTCACTTGGGAGACTATATCTACGAATATGGGGCTGATGGCGACAGAGCTAGTCAACCCAAGGATGAAATCTTTACACTACACGACTACCGCACACGCCACGGACAGGTATGATTTATCGAACCTAGACTCATCGTTATTGATCTTTAACACACATTATAGTACCGCACCGATCTAGATCTTCAGCTTCTGTCTAAAGACTTCGCTTGGATCCCAACTTGGGACGACCACGGTATGGTATGGAGCCTCATAGGAGAATCAATCTAATTTGATTACAGAGTTTGCTAATAACGGATACCGAGACGGGTTCTCCGGTCTCAACAATACTGAGGACTCTTTTAATAAAAAGGGAAAAGTCTCTGTCGATTCCCGAAAGGTCAACGCTGTACGAGCTTATTTCGAGTGGATGCCCATCCGGTATGTTCTATAAAGTCACAACTTGAAATGCGGATGGCTTTGCTAACGATCCAACTAGCCAAACTGACATGGACGATGGTCTCCGAGTATGGAGGTCTTTCAAGATGGGAAAGCTTCTTGATCTCATCATCCTCGATACAAGAAACTACGACCGCAGTATCACCTCACTTGACTGGAATGATGGATATATCGACATGATCAGAGATGACCCTAGCCGAACTCTCATGGGAAGTCGTCAAGAGAACTGGTTCTACAAATCTCTGAGCGAGTCCAAAGACCGAGGTGCTGCTTGGCGAATCATTGGCAACCAAATTATCTTCTCCAGAATAACTGAGAATTATGGTTCCGGTGAGATATTGTCAGGAGATAATTGGAGTGTAAGTTCCGGAACAGACTGTCTGCTACTACTTCACAACTAACTTATCAGGGCTATGTCGCCAACCGAAACAGGACTCTCGAGCATCTATACAGCAATGACATTAGCAACAACGTCTTTCTTGCAGGAGACAGCCACCAGAACTGGGTAAGCCTCCTGATGGTATTGATTACAGTCCGCTGATCTGTTCCAGGTGTCCGACCTCGTTTGGTTAGGAACCAAAGACTACGATAACAAAACAGGCGCTGGAAGCATTGGTGTTGAATTTGCTGGAACTGCTGTCAGCTCTAATGGTATCGATGGTCCTATCGAACCCGCAGCTGGAGATGCCGCTCGATCTAGAATTGAGAAGAACCCCGAGTTGCAGTGGCAAGAGGGATACTACCGTGGATACTTCATTCTGGATGTCAACGCGAAGCAAGTCTCGTCTCGATTTTATGGTGAGTTTTAGACCCGGTACCTTGGTTTCTTACTTGATTCACTGACACCTTCAGGTTCCCCTTCCGTGGCCGATCGAAATTCCTTCGATATCCCCTTGGCCAACTTCACTGTCGTCTCTGGCGAAAACCATTTGAAGCGACCTGTTGCCGGCGGTCGTGCTGAGTCCGGAGCACTTCGCTATGGAGAGATCGTCCACACAAATATCACACTCGACACTGAGACTGGCGTGTGGAATGTTACTGGCTTGAATAAAATGTATGTTGAGCATAAGTAATAGGGTATTCATTACAAGATTAGCTTTAGGAAACAGAAATCTGGAGAATAAAAGTCATAAGACTTTTGGAAAGACAATCTTTAGAAATCGTGCTCTAGAAACACGCCTGTTATTAATATGGCCAATTTTAAGCCTGGTGAACCAATTTCTGTTTTAAATGTGTGTATAACCAAGAATGGGATGACAGGCATTTTGGGGTAATGAGGATATAAACCAAATAGTCATGATGTTAATCAGCGTTCCCAACCAATATTCAACCCTCGTACTCCTCAGGCTCGCCCTCCTCGTATTCCTCAGCCTCATCGTCGATGTCGGCGTCTTGGTATTGCTGGTACTCGGAAACCAAGTCGTGCAAGTTGGACTGGGCCTCGGTGAATTCCATCTCGTCCATACCCTCGCTTGTGTACCAATGCAAGAAAGCCTTGCGTCGGAACATGGCTGAGAACTGGTCGTCGACACGCTTGAAGATCTCCTGAACGGCGGTAGAGTTACCGACGAAGGTGGCGGACATGTCGAGGCCTCGGGGAGGCACGGAACAGACGGAAGTTTGAACGTTGTTGGGGATCCAGTCGACGAAGTACTCGGAGTTCTTGGTTTGCACCTTGAGCATCTGGTCCTCGATCTCCTTGGTGGAGAGCTTTCCACGGCTTTGATTTTGTCAGCATTTCACTTTTTTGAAATTTGTCTGTTTTGAAACTTACAAGATAGCGGAACAAGCGAGGTAACGGCCGTTTCGGAAATCGGCGGCGGCCATGATGTTCTTGTTGTCGAAGATCTGCTGAGCCAGGCTGGGCACAGTAAGATGTTGGAAGGTCTTCATGTTGCGACCAGTGAGAGGAGCAAATCCAACCATGAAGAAGTGAAGTCGGGGGAAAGGAATCATGTTAACAGCCAACTTGCGCAGATCGGAGTTGAGCTGACCGGGGAATCGGAAACATGTTGTCACACCGGCCATGACGGTAGAAATCAGGTAGTTAAGATCAGCGTAGGAGGGGTCGGCGATCTTAAGGGTCCTCTCGTAAATATCGTACAGAGCCTCGTTGTCGATACAGAAGGTTTCGTCGGAGTTCTCAACGAGTTGGTTCAGAGACAAAGTGGCGTTGTAAGGTTCGACAACGGTATCGGAAACCTTGGGCGAGGGCATAACGGAAAAGGTGGCCATCATGCGATCGGGGAATTCCTCGCGGATCTTGGACAGAAGAAGCGTACCCATACCGGAACCGGTACCACCGCCCAGGGAGTGAGTGAGCTGGAAGCCCTGAAGATGGTCACAGTTCTCGACCTCACGACGGACAACGTCGACAGCCTCCTCAACGAGCTCGGCACCCTCAGTGTAGTGACCCTTGGCCCAGTTATTTCCGGCACTGGCCTCACCGGCGACGAAGTTGTCGGGGCGGAACAGTTGGCCCAGGGGGCCGGCGCGGATAGCATCCTGGGGACCGGACTCAAGATCCACAAGAACAGCACGGGGGACGTACTTGTCGTTGCCACCCTGAATACGTTAGTAAACAAACTCATAAGAGTTTGCGGTTAGCTTACCTCAGCGAAGTAGACGTTGATGCGCTCTCGCTGCTGGTCTGTGGTGCCGTGGTAGCTTTATCAAAAAGTTAGATGAGATGAAGGTGAGGCATAAAGTCGGTGACGTTGTTGACTTACGCGCCGCTACCATCAATGCCGTGCTCCTTGGAGACGGTGTTCCTGAAAACACGTTAGTAAAAGCTCAATTGACTGTTGAAAAGCTATTTCAAGCTGTAAAACACCTACCAGAAGCTGGAACCGACTTGGTTGCCCTGCAAAAATCATCAACTCAACACATTTCCCTCAAAACAGTTTTTTGGTGGGTAAGCCTTACACATTGGCCGACCTGGACGTGGACCTGAAAAACAGAGTTAGCTCGGGAGTCAATGGCACGGAATCGAAAAGCTCACAATCTCACGCATCTTGATTAACTGGGTGGTGTCTGAAAGGGAGGAGGGGGGTATCTCAAGATTGGTCTTGGTCTGGTCGTGAGGGTGAGGTCGGAGGCAGAAAAGTCAAGGTCTCCTTTATTTAAGGTAGACACGCAAAAAATGGTGCCTAAAATTAAAATGATTGAGAATTCCGGTGCCTGGGGAAGGAAGGAGGGGAGGGGGGAAGAAAAAAAGAAGGCGGTAGGGAAATGGAGGACTATTAGTGGTCTGATTGTGGTGATTTAATTGGGGCAGGTTTGTTTTTTTGAGGGGACCTCCTTCTCCTTAGCTAGACTGTCGGATAGATGAATATTTTGGCAATTTCATTTCCCTTTGACTGCTGTACCGCAGGTTGCTATGGGCTCCTGGGTCTTACAGCGGGCAAGAGATTAGTCTAGAGCGAGGCAGGGGGTGATGAACAGCTCGTGTTTAATTGTCTGCCAATCGATAATGTGGATATCAACTTTTTGATGGGGTAGCTACAGCTTTGGTTGCTAGCTATAGGTGGGCGTTTGTTTGTTTTGTAGTCTACCAAGTAACTGAAACTTGTTGTTTTTCGAGTGTGACATATACTCTTTGTGCTCTGTACTCTATGCCATTCTGTTGACTCCATGCTTGTTCATTGTTGCAATTCAATATGTTATCTCGCTTCTCCTTTTTGTGGCAAATTAGGTGACTTGTGTGACTTTGCACTTGACCCATGTCAAATCCTCTTTTCCCTAAGATCTGTTGGCGCCAAGGTACCAATTGAGTGTGGTGAGGTGGCTTCATCGACAGCGCTAACGACCTCCCCCTGTCAGAGCGTTGTCTTTGACCTCCAATCTTCAACACATCAACAAACTCCAGAGCATTATCACAGCTCGTGCAATTTCGAATTCACAAGTTACAAATTCCATATTGCAAGCTTTTAGAGAGTTCTGTCACTGAAAATTGGCAATCATTGCACCCGATGACTCAGCATGAAAATATCAAAAGTCTTCCCCTCACCGCTATATCGGAATGTCTTGGACAAGCGTCATGATCACCAAAAGCTCAGACTACGGGATAAGACCTTATCGCTCACGATAGCTTCCCGTTTAATCTTGCTCTAGTCAAACAGCGGTCTATTATATGCGATTAGCCATAACCTAACTCACAGCCTCGTAAGTCAATTGGAGGACAAAGGTTGAGGCGCCCTACCAAGGCGAAGCAACAATTAAGCATTTAATAGATGGTTCGTATTTCTGATTTGACATGCAATGTCGAACAATTGACCATGGAATCATGCCGACTGGTGGGAAACATGACAGTTGACAGGTGAGACCTGCGTGCAGCTAAAATATCAGCGTCTCCTCCTGGACTGGTGTAGGGTAAGGCTATCTTCGCATGGCTACCACAACCATACCATAGGACCTGACACTATACCCAGTGTAACACCTTTTCAGATGGTGTATTACTTTCCTGATACTCGTCTATGATATGTTGGACGATTTTCTATACGGATAGGCCTGGATCCTCTCAGTAACATGCAAAATATCCAAATCAACACCACGACTGTTGCCAAAATACCCAACCCGAGAATTGTATTTTGGAGCAGAACTGAGAGATGTAGAAGAATATTCATGACCATGCCGTAGAAAGACAGTCAAAAAGACATTGGCACTCTGCAAACGATATACGTCCTGCTTTCCACAACCCTCATCAGGATTTCAACTGTTCGGGCATAGCTATTCGACTTGAGCACGAAACTGGCAAGAACAAGTGCAGGCGATCATTGATGTTACGGTGTTAAGCTTGGTCGCTATCGTGATTTGCGAAAGTAGTTGAAAGGCTGTCTTGAAAAATATACATAAACTCGCTAGATAGAAGAAAAGTGTCGTCAAAGCTTCTCGAATTCTATAATCCCCCCTAAATATATCCAAATCTCCTTAGGCTTCCTCATCGCCACCCGCAAGGGCAGTCATGTTCGTGTTTCCAGGAACAATGATCTGCTTCTCTTTAGGCAAAGAATCCAAGAACTCATCGGAAACATGCAAGTGGTCCTTGACAACCTGCTTAGGAGTCAAAGCCAGCCACTGAGCAACAGAGATATCCGAGAACTTGGGTGCCTGGAGAACCTCGAGGAAAACCAAATCAACATCACCAGTGTTCTCGACATAGTGACTGTTGGCTGCGGGAATGTAGCCAACGCCTCCAGCAGTGAAGTCAAAGGTGCGAGCAGACTCGGGAGCCTTGAAGACGGTGACTCGGCCACTTCCCTGGAGAAAGTAACTCCACTCATCGGAGGTGGTGTGCCAGTGGATTTCGCGGACGGCGCCGGGCTGGACGACGACGAGGGCGGCAGAGAAGTCCTTGGCGATGGGGAAGGTGGTAGGGTCGAGGATCTTGACTGAGCCACCGGGGACGGTGTGTGGCTTCTGCTGAGACCAGTGGTAGGTGTATGAGTCGTTGCCAGACAGGACACCAGCCGGGCCTGTCGTATTCTGCTTCTCGATATCCTTGGGTGCGGGTGTTCCGTTGAAGATCTAGAATCGTTAGCAAATGTCTGCGAGATGCAAATCGGGGAGTGAACTCACGTAAAGCTGGTCCTTGGGAATCTTGTCAAAGGCAGAAGTGTCTGTCTTGAAGTTCTTGGCCAGGACTGAAACAGGGTTTCGCAGGAATGTCTCGGAAACCAAGAAAGTCTCATCCTCAGAGAATTCACCATCGTTGAAAACCAGAAGGAACTCAACTCCTTGGTCGAGAGCCTGAAGACTGTGGGGAACACCAGGAGGGAAGAACCAAACATCACCGGCGCAAACATCGTCGATGAAGCTCTTGCCGTCCTCGTTCATAGCAGCAATTCGAACACAGCCCTTGGTGATCAGAGACCACTCGGCTGAGGTGTGCCAGTGAAGCTCGCGGTAAGCATTAGGAGCAAGACGCATGTCAACACCAGCCATGGCGGTGGCGGCGGGGAGAACATCAACGTTCTGCTGTCGTGCCCAACCAGCGCCCTTCTCACTTCCAAGACGGTTGTGAGAAAGACCAAGGGGCCACATGGCGTTAGGGACATCTCCAGAGTCTGTGCCTGGAGGAGCGTAGAGGTCGGGGTTAAGCTTCTCGTACTCATAAGTACGAGGCCCAGGATCAGTGGCGCCTAGTCCGCCGCGCATGGGCTGGGGAACGTCAACATCGTCAAAGTCGAGGTACAGGCCAAGCTTGGCATCTGCGTCCTGACCATTGACGGACTTGGGGTTCTTGACGACGGCTGAGTCGGACTTATCGGGGTCTGGTAGAGGAGCGTTGCCACCGAGCAAACTGGAGTCACCGTATAGTGAGCCGCTTGTTGAGGTGACAGTAGGAGTAGGAGGATCGACTCCGCCTACAGGTCCTGTGTTTTCGCCATAGTTTCCCATTCTGTTTGTCCAAGTTAGTTTGTTTTCATTACTGATGAAAGAGGTGAACTCACTGAGGTGCAGGCAGAGCCAGACCTTCAGAGATAGATAGTGAAGCCAAGAAGGCTCGGAACAAAGCGTTGCGAAGAGTCATGATGAGGACTGGTTTGAAATCACAGAGTAAACAAGAAGGTATTCCCAGCTACTTCCAGATCCTCTGTGCTTGATGAGAGTAGTCGATGATACGAAGAATGAAGGAAATGGCATTCCAACAAGCTGGTTTTTATACATTTCAGAATACCTTCATCTTGGATGGACGGTTCAACGGCTCATAGCTGATCCACAGGCTTCGTAACGTCTCTGGATAGTCCGGTGCCGAATTCGCTACCGATTATGCACGAATCACCGATTCGGCCATAGTGATCGACCGGCAGATAGTCTTGGTACTGCGTGCCGCAAGCCGATGCTCAGCCTCATTGCCCTGGACGCAACAAAAGTTCGGCCAATTCTGTGTCACCCTAGAATGAACAAGCCTGTATTTCCAAGGTCCTCGGCTTTCGGGTTGTCATGATGAATACCAGGTTTTTTTGTTAATGGTTGATGATTTATTGGCTCGATGCCATTCCGGGACCCATCAGCACGGCCCGGACAATCGCTTGGCGCTAGGAACCGACGGGACTACGGCACTTGACTTGCATTAGCCCAATGATATCACGGTATTATTTGCTCTATGATAGACACTCGCTCGGACAAAGTCTTTCCCATGGCTTCCTTATTAAGGTTTGTAATGCGCACGAGTCATGTATGTTACGTAGTAATTGCTTACGGTCATTGACGTAGTGGTGTCTTATTGCAAGCCACAGACCCCAGGATCTCTTCCATCTTACCCGGACCTACAGGAGCAAGTTATGCCAGGGCTTTATACAGCATGCTTAAAGCCTATACCGAATAATGTATTTTGCAGTATAACCTTGATTTGTACCTATAAAGTTGAAGAGCATTAGCCAAAGTTTATTCCATCTCCATTACTTCCGATACGTCACATAAAAACCACCACCGATACTAACCTCAAGTCAGTGTATCGCGCAAAAGCCGTGAGCTAGTCCAATCGAAGCTGATTTACTCCGTAACTGAGAGATTTTCGTTCTTATCTCCGATTGGCTCTTGGTAGTGCATCATGCATGGATCTCCAATGCTTCTACCCATGTGCTTACTGTTCCTTACTCTTTGACAAGCCCATGTAAGCCCCGACAGTCCCACTCGGTATATGATCATTCACAATAATATCGAGAGACCTATGTATTATTGCGAGCGGATACAAGAAATGTAAGACAGTAAGACCGATTTTAATCCGACAGGGTACATCAAGCCCGGCACCTCTTATCCGACAACACTCTCCGAGTAATATCCTCAGTTGGAGGCTTATCTCATCAATGGCAGGCTTAGGTAAACACCTGTTGATTGCTGTATACCCTGACTGATGTACATGGGCCAATCTGCTGGAACTTGTAACAATATCTCACGGGGTACGACATATTGGCTTGTTCAGCTATGTAACATGCGGGAGCGTGACCCTGTAGAATCTCGGGTTTCGGGGAGTAAGCATTCATGTTCTTACATCTACCTCATCAAAACTCATATTACTGACATGGGAGGCTTGAGCCATTACTTGGTGAGGGTTGCAAGCCATGCCTTCGATACCGGTCACCGGGCCCTGGATTATAATTTCAACAAATACTGCAAAGGTAGAGATACTTTGTGAGACCTCCTCGTTATGTAGCAGCATGAAATTAAGAGTCAGAAACCATTAAGTCTCAGACGTGTTCATATCTCAGCTCTGAGAAGATTGTGACTAGATATACATATCTGGAGATACGGTATCTCAGATACCTGGACTACTAAATAGGAAAAGGCCGGTCGAGCTGTACCTAGGTATCTCATATAGGGACTTTCCATGATTCAAGTTTCTTACACCTCTCATAGTCGCTTCGGCGACACGGAACAATGGGCATATAGAAGCCTCTCGGCATTCTTCAACGAAACTTAGCTTATTGGAAAATTAACTCGAAGCAAACATCCTTGTTAGCCATCGTGTTGCTTACAAGGCACTAGTCGAGAAGGGTATATCCTAACTATATTGAGCTGTTTAGCCGTTTGACGACTCGGTCAATCATTTCAGATCAACATATCTCTTGGCATATATAACTTAGACCTTTTGTTAGATTTATACGAGAGATCTACCGTAACTAACAGTTAGATATTAGTGCTTTAATAAATGTTTGGAACTGTTGAGACTTATATGTTTGTTTCGATCTTGGTACTGATACAATTCTGTATAAATTTTTTGACGATCGTCCACTCACATACTATTATGATACAACAACCGCCCTCATGTGTCAGTTCAATCCCTTACTCGGATTCAGCAACAGAATTCAAAATATTTCTAACGAATTAGCAGTAGTCTGAGAAGGTCCGTAGACCTGAAGTTCATATTATCCGCTCGAACCTGGGATTGATGAGCTTGAAATGTGCTCAAGTGGTATCATGAGCCATATTATATATATGAGTTGAGGGAATTCCATTGATACAGACCTTGTACAAACAGCGGTCAATGTAACTCCGCGGTTGAATCATAACCGGCTTTTATTCACGGCAATAGAGATAAAGAACACCAGATGTTCTCTTCACCGGATACATCAATTGGCTCGTCGGCGAACCAACCATTGTCTAGGATAAAGGTCTTGACATAAACAAGGGTTTATAGACCGACAGAGCGGGGTGAAGTTGACATCTCGTCAACTTAAGGATTTAGCTAACCGATAACTATAAAGATTGTCTTGATAAAGATCCTAGTTAGGAAGGTACCTTCAAATATCTTGAGCGGGGGATCGATGTGGAGACTTCGGCCAGCACTTCTAGGCTCCTAGATCGAATGTCATTGATAGACAACCAAGGAAATGCATGATATACTCGTATCTTGTCAAAGTTGGCCGATCTAATTGATGTTGTAGAAGTGTAGATCTTGGCGGAATTGAAGATGTATAAGGAAGGCCAATTCTCTTGCGGGTGGCTTTTGAGTTGAGTCTATCACTCCAGCCAACGTCAAGAACAACCCTTCAATTGGCATAATAAAGTGCTCCGTATTGAGGAGCTTAATCATTCCGGTATCGCTTTGCTATCATGGTCTACCTATCCCAGGCCAAAGGCCTCGCGGCCGTTGTCTACGGCTTGGCTCTACTCGCTGCCCCGGTATCATCAGCACAAACTTCACTCAGCCCCCGCGCAAAGAAGAATGCATCAAGTCCCTACGCAGAGACAGTCTCCAAGTACGTTGACTCTCTAGACAAAGAGCTGTGGTCAATCAACAAGGACATTCACGACAACCCTGAACTCGGATACAAAGAGTTCAAGGCCCACAAACTTCTCACGTCGTACATGAAGAAGCAAAAAGGATGGAAAGTCACAGACACTGTTGGCGGAATTGACACTGCTTTCATGGCTGTGTTTGAAGGCTCGGGCGATGGTCCTGTTGTGAGCTTCAATGCCGAGTATGACGCTCTGGAGGGACTGGGCCACGCGTGTGGTCATAACTTAATTGCAACGGCGTCGCTAGGTGGTGCGTTAGCTGCTGCTGAGATCATGCGCGAGGAGAAACTTGGCGGAAAGGTCATCCTCTTCGGTATACCGGCTGAAGAGTCGCTTGGTGGAAAGGTCAAGATGTTAGAGGCTGGTGTCTTTAAGGACGCCAAGATTGACATTTCTCTCATCTCTCATCCTAGCAATGGTCCTGATACCCCGTACATGCTCGCGCAGTCGACTGATCGTTTCGATGTCGAGTACACAGGCCGCGAAGCACACGCCGCAGCTGGACCATGGGACGGCATCAACGCCCAAGACGCTCTTCTCCTCGCCAACAGCGCTCTGTCCTACATGCGCCAACAAATGCGAACAACCGATCGCGTCCACGGTATCATCCACTCAGCCGGAAGTCGCATCAATGTCATTCCCGCCGACGCATCAGGAAGCTACCAGCTCCGCTCCGCCAACGAAGAACAGTTGGAACAGCTCTCAGACAAGGTGTACAATTGCTTCAAAGCCGGAGCCATCGGCACAGGAGCAAAGATGAACTTCACCATGCGTCCATACGGCTACGCCAACATGAACAACAACGACGGTCTCGCTGCGTCTTACACAAGGTGGTTCAAGGAGCTGGGTGGCGATCTCCCCGACGCTGATGTCGACAAGATGCGAAGTCCGGGTGGCTCGACAGACCAGGGAAACATTAGCCAGGACTTCCCAACTATTTCACCCATGTTCCAGATCACGTTCCAGAATGGTACTGTGCCCAAGCAAGGCCCCCATACCGCGCCTTTCGAGGTCGCTGCTGGAAGCAAGGCTGCGTTTGAGAAGTCGCTCATGGTTGCTAAGAGTCTTGCCGGTGTTGCAGTCGATATGTTGACGGTGGATGGGCTATTGGACGAGATTAAGGATGAGTTCAAGAAGTCCAAGAAGTCCTCCGGTCGACGAAGAAGATAAAGGCTGTTACCGTGTTAAGACACTGACTGAAAGCATGAAGATAAATGCTGCTATAGTTGCACGACTGGGGAATTATTAAGCAGTACAGCAACCAGTTGAGACATATATAACGAAATAAATATATCGAATAAGCAATAAGTGCGGTATACCATTAAAAGTTGTTGGTGATTATACAACTGTCTCTATCTTACATCTACAAACGCCTGCCACATCAATCATCACCACGTAACTCATGCCTCGCCTTATCTATATACCAGGAAGACCAACAAGCTGTCTCACACCGGGCACAAAGCGAGGTACAATATAGACGGCGTAGAACGCTGTACCAGCGGTCAAGAGTCCCGTAAACTGTCTATCGTTAGTCATTGGTACAAAAAAGACGGGCGTATGTTTGACTCACCTTCTCAAACCAGGTATGGAAGTAAATGGCTGTCATCAACAACATCCAAGAGCTCAAACCCATGACCCCAACAGCAAACTTGCCACCGAGTCCCAGAACAGGCTGTGCTGCACCTTCACCCATAGCGTGATCAGCCTCCACGTTGGCACTCTTAAGTGCGCCATCGTTCATGACAACACATCGCTCCTCATTTCGCTTTCCAGACCATCGCAATACAGCCCAGCCAACTTCCTGCATGAGGAACGCGGTACCGAGAGTGAGGAGAAAGACATGACCCGATATGTCATGGCCACCCTTCCACTTTCCACCAGCAGCCTTGCATGCCACAGCCGTGACCTTGTCCCCGACAGTGTCAGCGCCAAATTCGATCTCCCTCTTAGCAAGCTCGCAGCGACCACCTGTCCATCGGAAACCTCGATCGATCAAAGCAGGACCAAAGCACCACTGGGTAACAAGGAACCACATAGACGTAACAGCGAACCATCGGAAAATAGCACGGGCACGTCGCTCAATGTTGGCGGTGCTGGGGTGGGTAAACACGAAAGTGAAGAAAGCAACGGTAATCCAGGCCCAGCCTCTCTTGACGAACAACACATTGAACAGGTTGGACTTCCGCGCAAAGTAACTTGGTGAATAGCTCGGGTCTTGGAGATGCGCTTGCGCGACGGGATCGTATGGAGAGGCGCGCGTCTGGGGCGAGATTATAGAGAAGATAGTGCCGAAAACCAGCATTGCTGGGAACACAATCAGACCAGCTCTTTCAAGGGGCGTCGGAAGGAATGGCGAAGTGCGCGGTGTCGAAGTAGCTCGTGTAGAATCCATAGCTATGGTGTTCTCTTCAGGGGCCGCCTTTGCGGCACGACGGGTGGTAACCATTCTAAAACAGTCGCAAACAAATCGATATTGAGTGGTACAGATGTCTATAGCATTAGAATAGTGCAATGGAGAGGGAGAACAGATCAAGACAGGTGGCGCCGGAGCGGCTTTGGCTGGTGTTGTTTTTGACAAAGACTCGGGCAATGACGTCTACGTACTGGCGCTAATAGTGGGCTGTCGCCAAGGAAGACCTGACAGATCGACAGCTGGTCCCGGACGGAAAAAGGAAGATTCCGTTTTAGGAGGTACGGAATCATTACGTAGAGCGGGGTGAATTATAACCTCATCTTTTTGTTTCTTACATTAATGCGACAACACAGATACGACGATCCTTTCGAATTTTTTGTCTGTAATTGAACGATCATGGAGACCAGCAAACGCTATTTCACGGCTCTGATGACTCACGTCACATGAAATGTCACTCGCATGCCTTACCCCGACGCGCCCGAAACCTTCGCTCCCATTTCTTCCGACATCGACAGCGCTGCTCCAGCCTTTCAACATTTAAACAAACATGACCGACTACATTTATCAATCCAACTTGCACTCCATATCCTTGAGAAGGGTGTTCAAGTGGAATCCGCCCCTCTTACCTCGATCCTACGACCGACCTAGAACTCTAAACTCCGCTCCTATTAACTCCCACCCACTGTACCACTCTTTTCGTATTTGGGGCTCGAACACCGCCCGAGCGAAGTCCAGAATCGGCGACAAGCGGTCAACTGCTTCAAGCTCGTTCTCTCTTCTTTCTCTTCCCTCCCTTGTTCGGATACTTTGAAGATATATGGCCCTTGCCTACGAGAAGGGCAAGGGGGAGAAGCAGAAACGAAGAAGAGGAAGGCTAAGGAGAAGAAGGACGACGATGAGATGGAGGAGGCTCCTCTTGCGCCGGGGCTCCTCGACGGGCACTGTTTCGCCGCCCACTCTGCCATCGAATGCAAAGAAAGGGGGGAGAAGAAGTGAAGAACACCGCCTACCGCCTCCAAGGTGAGACCAACTAAGCGAACTGCCGTGAACTTAGGGGTATTACGAATTGATACTTGAATACAAGGGATATCAATCGCTAAGCCGGTAGGTCGCAGAAGAATTATCCTCCAGGGCTTAGACTACCAACAAAGTAGCCTAAATGATAGTCTAAGCTGTCAAAGTCACCAAATTATTTCGTCTCTTATGCCTTCAGGGGGTAATTCTTCTGATGCCCTCACGGTCAAGCTATCAACAAGTGTTGGGTTTCCCCTCCTTTTCTTTTCCTGACAAAAGTGTACGCCATAGCGTTATTGTTGTCCAGTCCACGTAGTATTAACAGGATCGTTGAGGCATGGTTATATATGAGTTTAAATCGAGTATAACCTATAAATTCTTCTGTCTGAGCCTAAAACCTTTCTCCCCTCACTGGGCTCCCCCTTGCCTTTTTTGTAACTCAAGGTCGAACCTGTCTGGGTCGAGCTATTTCTTTTTGTCATTTGTAGTGGCATCCGACCCAGAATCCCATCCTCCTTTCTTGGTTCTCACAGAGATACGAGCTTGGTCAGAAACGCAGATCATGTCATGGCAGGAAGTCACAATAAGGAGAAGTGCGAAAGCTGGTAGGTCTCGTCGAACGCCTTGATTATCCCTTATGTCGAAAGAAAAAAATCGTAATCCTCCCAGACACCCGGCAACATTCCATCTTGGAGGCGGCGGGCGATGCCCCTCTTCTGTCTTTCCCTTCGGCTCCTTTCTTCTTTTTCTTTTCCCTTTCTTTCTTTAGCAGCAGGGCAAAAAAAGGGGGGGCTCGTGTGGTAGGGAGGCTCGCCAGGTTGGCGAGAACCTGGTGCAGATCAGCGATCTGCTGCTGCTGTTTCTGTTTCTGTTACTGCTGTTGCTGCTGTTGCTGCTGCTGCTACGGAGGCGTAGCCTCCATCTCCTCGTCCTCATCCTCGGCCTTGGCGGCGGCCTGCTTCTTCTCGAGGTTGTTCTTCTGCCGGTCCCGTTTCTGGGAGTGGTCGTCCACGGCCGATCTTGCCACACTATGAATGTTAGTATCTGGTCCTACGGCAATACATATGTGCAAGGGAGGAGAAGGTATAATAGTATATTGACTTACGTAGTTGCACTTGCCGCTGAAGCCACCGTCACGGCGGCCTCCACCATCACTGGCACCACCAGCACCGATGCCATACCTCAGGGTGTCAGAAGAAATGACCCCGAGATCCTAAGAGACGAAATAGTTTAGTAATTTTATGCCAATCTAGACCTGCTTTTGTGCTATTTTATTTTAACACCCTAAGCCTTAGAGGACAATTCTTCTGTTACCCACCTGCTATAGCTATAGTATTGATTGAAGGTCTATATATAGATATCAGTACATGGTTCGTTGTGTAGGTTGCTGATGTTTACTTACCCACATCTTGAATGGATAGATGGGCTCTCGTTGACTTAAACATTTTGCATAGACGATGGCCTTGACGATGGGCGTGTTAAACTGAGATCTTGGTGATACACGTTTGGAATAGACGCAGTGACTTGAAAGTTTGGTAAAGAAGGGGGAGATATTTGTGACTTGAACAAGCAGACTAAAAGTTGGCCGTTAGCACGTGACAATAATACTGACGCCGGAGGCTCCCAAAGCTCCTTCCCTCTGGTCGTCCTTCCTCTACGATGTAATGGTGTCGTTCCTTCCCAACTCGTGGGTTACCCCTCATCCCCTCCCAGCACATAGACTCGTCCCTTCCAAAATGAGACTCCATGAGAAGTTTCGAAAGCCGCGCGTCCTCGTCTCATCCTCATCCTCCTCCTACAACACACAACTGCGTGCACACTGAAACCCCACGACCTTATCTTTTAAACACACCCTCATCACTTTGCTTTCAAGATACTTCGTCGATCTGCAAGGCTTTCCTCTCGCCACTCTGGTGGTTCTGAGATGCCGGTGTCTCTCCCAAACACGCCGAGGGAAAGTGATGGGAAGAGGTCCCTAGAGGAGCTTGGAGAGCCAAGTTCGATGCGTGCAGATGCCCCTGAAAGACGGAATGAACTCTACAACGGTAACGACGACGACGATAACAGGGATTCAGTAGAGCATACCGAGTCAAAGAAAGAAAGCTGCTCGAGCAGTAGCAACACCAGCGTCTTTGAAGAAGACCCGTGGTAAGTTTTATTTTCGATCTCGCAAGCCTCACTGATCTGACCATGCCTTTGACAGTTATGATTGAAGAGTCATCGAGCCGCAGGAAGTCCTTGTGTCTTTGTCCACAAGGTCTTTAGTCCGGTAGGGGATGCGTCTGTCTCACAGTCGTTCCTAGTCATCGAACCGCAGGAGGGTCTTTGTGACTCTTCACATGATCTTTAGTCCGGTAGGGGTTCGTCTGTTTCAGTCGTTCCTAGTCACAAGCCGCAGGAAGACCTTGTGTCTTTAGTCCGGCAGGGGATCAGTCTGTTTTACAGCTGTTCCTAGTCACAAGCCGCAGGAGGATATTGTGTCTCTTCACATTATCTTTAGTCCGGTAGGGGTTCGTCTGTTTCTCAGTCGTTCCTAGTCATCGAACCGCAGGAGGATCTTGTGTCTTGAGTCCGGCAGGGGGCCAGTTTTGAATCTATATCAGAGCTGGTTCTAGTCACAAGCTGCAGGAAGACCTTGCGTCTTTAGTCCGGTAGGGGATCGGTCTGTCTCAACCAGCCATTCCTAGTCATCGAGCCGCAGGAGGACCTCGTGTCTTTAGCCCGGCAGGGTATCGGTTTACTGATACTAGTCACAAGCATTAGGAGGGCCCAGGGTCCTTAGTCATGCAGGAAGACGTTTTACCTTCCCTGAACTTAGTGTATGGGGTCTTTTATGCCACTACATTCGAGTCCGCCCTCTAGGAGAGGGACTTTGCCACTGAAGAGAACACGCAGTCCGGCAGAACAACATTTCGACGTCTTTGAAATCTCAAGACGGGCGCGAACCGGCTTCCCCAAGTCCCTATTGCGGTCCAGGAACATTACGATGGTAGTTATCAGTCTCGGCCCGACCTCTACGGCGTACAGCAATGCCCTCCAGTCTGCCAAACGCACACTATGGGTTATCCCAAGCCATACAGCGTTGGACGATGGCAATCTCAGTCCCTTTTCTGCCTGGATGGTTCCGACGATTCCCTGTCATCTCACTAGTCCCACCAAAGAGACCACACAAGATTGGCCACTTGTCCCTCATCCAGAACAAACACAAAACCGACCATGGCAGATTATGCCACCCATTAGTCAGACGCTTATGGCTGATTTACGACTCTTCATCACCAATACCTACATTCCCCAAACCATTCAACAACTATAGCACTTTGAGAGCCTACCAGGCATGGGCTGCTTTGATGAAAACTAGAGTATAGCTATACTGAAGACACTGCTGTGTTCTCGGTCGTCGGCGACTGTGGACAAAACACAAGATGAGATCTTACTTCTTTCGCTATGCGAGGAAGGAACTAGATCTTGTCACTGGTTTCAAGAAACCCGGCTCAAAAGCATAGATGAGCAAAACGGACAGCAACGCCGAGAATATTCAGCTCATCCGCGAGAACTTGATCGTTACAATCTCAAACACCACTATGGTTCGCTACTGCCAGGAGTCACCAACTTTGAACCCTCAAGCCACACACTGTCATTCAATCATGGTGGATAGCATGTATGGTCTTTCAGTCTGTCGGACATACAGGCAGCCGTGCAACTCCCAGTGTAGCAACCTGCAACAACAGATCAACAGCCGGGGTGGCGGAATTCAGCAAGATGTTTTGAAAGCAGTACTTTGTTCAATACTATTGCTTCCAGCGCTTCTTCTATCCGATCCATCAGCAGTACCACTGGTATCATATACCCCGCGTCCGTTGAGCGGCTCTATTATGGTCATCTTCCAATTGCGCAATACTCAGTCTTGACCTAGAGCTATTGCTGGGTTTCAGGAGACTATCCGCGATCCTCCTCGCCGTGACAGCAAGATACAACAAAGGTGACGTTCAACAATGAACCTATGTCGTGTATCCATACATGATATTCGAATTATATATCCTTGGTCGCACATAGAGACGCATCCAAAGCTCTGCCAATAGGTTCAAACCCAATACAACCGGCTACATCCGTCTCTGCCCTGATATGTAAGACGGTTGGGGTTTCATCATCTCTCTACGCAGAAAACTATCAAGAACAACTTGACGTGCACAACTCACGCATATTGTCATTAAAAATCAACATGAGCTTATACCCCAATATATCAGCGATCAGGTTCCAAAGAAGACGGCAACACGTTCATCTACCACATGCAAAGTGGTTACCGCAATTCCACTCTTGCTAGTCATCACGAAGACGTTGTCGGGTGGGTTGCTGCTGCATTTGTAATCGGAGTACACACTCTCTCGCACTCTCATACACATCATGGATGTACAAGACTCAGCCCTTTTTCTTTTCTTTGGCGGAATTGCAAACCTCTCCCCACCATAGAAAGCAGGTCTTGGTACTAACGCCCTGACTCAAGAAGCTGCTGCATTAGAGGAGAATGAGGCTGTCGCCGCCGATGCTGAAGCTCAGCCTGCAGTCATTGCCTAAGATCTTGCTGGTACGAGCCCTAGCCAACTCAATCTGCCGATTACCTTGTGGCTACACCACGGGGAACAGCCCACAGGACGCAACTCCGGATACAGCTTCTACTGCTGGTACGGGTCCCAATCAACTCCCCGTTCCCTGCCCCGCGCCCTCAACTCAATTGGCTATGATACAAGAGTTATTCGCCCCCTTGAGATCTGAGTGGATAGCCTGGTCCTCCAGTCTATCGAGCGAGCCAGCAGTAATAATCTGCTGCAGCAATATCTGTCAATAGGATCTCCGGAAAGATTCCCCGAGGTTCAATAACGATCACCTTCGTCAATAGCGAGGAGACTCGCCAGCAGGTGTACCGACACATCAAGGCTATGATACCGCTGACACGTCGACGGAAGAGACCGTCTGGATGGGAGACTATACCGTCGTTACCCCCAGTCGAGACATTGATGCTACAAGCACAGGACCAAGCCAACTACCCCCGAGGTCCCTTCCGCTGGAGGGGACGATAGCCATCGGCCTCCTTGAGACAGACCTTGCACGAGTAAAAGGTATGCAACTCCAGTCAACCGGGCATACAAACAGCCGCGCTCCAGCTGGTCTACAGATTGACAACCTGAGTCGCGGCGGTGAACTCCAGGAGGAGGCTTTCCCAGGAAGTTCTAGCTCTTCCAAACCGATCTCTATTGATGAGACTATGTCTGGCATTGTACCACCGACCAAGTTCCTTTCACGAAGGTGTACGGCTTTTGCTAACGAACCCTGACCAACCCCAAAGCTATCGGCTTCGAGTTGATCGATTGTTCTTTGCATCGGATCTACCACCGCCACCTATTTTACAGAAATTTGCATCAAACATCTTCATATCGGCGATAATTGACATGGACGAGACTACTAAATTCATTCTCGCGTTGTTGTCTTTCCCTGGCCTTACGATCACTCGCTTTAGGGAATGCTCTTCTACATAGTGAGAAGACCCAGCACCAACACTGCATTCGTGGTTATTGCCAAATGACCTCAGCAATATCCGGTACAAGCGGCACAACATACACATCACCCAAGTAAGCCATGGAGCTAAAGTTCATTCCAAAAAGACTGTCTTTTTCTTCTACGCCGCCGATCGTCTTGGCTCGTCGTCATATCCGATACTTGTTTCGTTGTCCACGGTGCTTAAACTGTTTGTCAATTTGACCTTACGGCATCCCTGCATCTTAGAGTTGGCACTTGTGTGGCTCTTCGTCGAGCATCTTGAGAGAGAACGCCAGACAGGAATCTGGGGAAGATGGAAAGGTGAAACGAAGCCCCAGCAGATCAAGCGTGTTGGCGTTCCCATGATACTGACGGTGGAGTTATGGACCATATCGGCGAGAATGAGAAGGAGTCCTGTTTCAGCTGAAGAGATCCCGAAGAGTTGTTGGAATGATTGTGATGGAAGGAAGGAGGAATGGGCAAAGGTTTAGTATTGGGAGGCTTTCTAGGCGGGATTAAACTGTTGAGGGTTGGATATGTGAAGGCGTATATGGGTTTCTCATCCTTGTGATAAGGATGTTTGTTTGTGTGAAGAAAAAGCTAAGTACCTCCTATGAGGATGATGTTTGATCTTGCTGCTAACCCGACACCGTAAGTATACGGCAGTCTCGACCGAGATTAAGAACAACGATCTACAAAATCAGGAGTCTCACCAATGGCTTTACTGCTGATGCCAGGAGATGATCAACAACAGAATATGTATGTGTGGAATACACCTCGAAACGATAACATGGCAACACTTACTGACGATCCTCCTACAAAGGGTACCCACAAGTCCCATCGCCTCTTACGTATGGCAGACAACAAGCTATTGAGCATACCGATGTAGTTGCAACCTTTACCTTAGGCAAGATACAGATACTGGAAGTGTGTTTAGGGATCTCCAAATCGACCAATACTGTCAAACCACACTGCACCCACATGCATCTCGGCTGCGTCTACATTATCCTGTTCCTGTCTTCCCTCCAACACTTCTACACCCTTTGGCAAACATAGGGTCCTGGACGCTTTATACAACTCCATGTTCACCCTCATCTGAATGATCTGCTGCCCCCAAGCCCTTGTTCTGTAGATATGAATATACAGATACTAGACAGGCAATGCAGGAATGACCTACCGATACGTAATCCAACTGATGCGAGACAATGATACTGGTCTGTGTTAGAGCTACTGAACTGTGAAAGAACTGACTTCACTTTGACCATCGCTAATAGGCCAAGGGCTGATTGAAGACCATAATAACAGGAGTTTCATGTTCAGTTCGTACGGTCTCTTTTTGTTCCTTTTCCTTTCTTCACTCTATAGCTGCAATGGAGTAAGTGTATATACTCTAGTTACGTATCTATGCTGCCGAAAGAGCCTTCCACCATTTGTCGTAGCTGAGCCCTTTGTGTTTGACTTATGCCAGCGGGAGATCCTGGTCTTAGAGTCGGTGTTATCTCGTCTACATCAAGCTGTCAATAAGTGCTGGCTGATTTTCTTTCTTATTCTCTTCCTTCTTGAAAAAAGCTTACGATATGACATTATCGTCGTGCACAAGGTACTGATTCAGGTTGTTGAGTTGGGCGCCTCTCAGATGCTGAGTATCATGACCATGCCTGCAACCACCCCTGAAGAAGAAATCTAACTTGACCCCTCTTCAAGCAAGGAGTGGTCGGGTGGGATCCTCCCTAATAACCTAATAATCCTTCTATCCGAACCTAAAAGTCCTCTCCCCATTCGAACACTCCTTGCTTTTTGTCATTTTGCCTGTCACCGTACCCACCTATCGAACCCTTATATATCGACTAACCAAAGCCACCATATTGTGACAGAAAAGCCATTCTGAGACAGCAATCTGCATGCCAGATAATACTAAGAGCAATGATGTCCCCTTGCCATAAAGGCTGTCTCGGTTGGGCTGTTCTTCTGTGACAGGTGACCCATGACTCTGCTGCCTGGATACTAACTTTGCGTCAAACCTTACCCAGGCAACACTCAACCCCCCAGGCAGAACCAACAAATCCTCCTTTCTCGTGTCTTAAATACCAAAATTAGATTCTCAACTCTAACGAAGTAGCGAAGCTCAAGGAATAACTACAGCCTTGGTGCAGCGGGAGTGATATCCTGCTCCCACTTCGTTTTTGCTTTTTGGCGTCCATGTCATGGGTTCGAATTTGACACTCCTCGCTGTGATGTCCTTCTTTCTCGAAACCCTATGGTATATCTTTGAACTCATTCTCAACTAACATGCCTCTTCTTGATTCCGACGCCGACTGTCGTTGAGTGTCCTCTCTGTCCCATCCCACCCACCTCTGACCAGTAGCCATCACCAAGTGGTTAAACTTTAGGCAGACGCCTTTATCTACCTAGATATACCCGAATAAGAGATTTTCTCCCAGCGTAGTAGCCACATACTAAATAAGGCATGAGCTTGGTGCCATATGGCAGATCCGAACTACACACTTATCTGCGTACGCAGCCTTCGCTTTTTGCAAGTTCGAATCCCAATCTTACGTGTCTACTTTCTTACTCTATTGTCTTTTTACTACCTGAACCTCACTGTGTCCCCAGTTATATCTTTTCTTTGTGATATCGTGATGGTGATGGTGAAGGTGAAGCCGACGCATGACAGTCAAGCGCCTTCAGTCTTGTCAAAGTTTACAGATAGGCAGGAAAGTCAAATCGGCTCTCTACCTGTACCAGTTTCTTATAGCAAAATATTAGGCCCTTCAGTCAGTGAAGTAGCCAACCATTAAATAATTAAGAGAAACAATTATAAACTGCGCGCAGATACGCAGCCTTCACTTTTTGACCAGCGTTCGAATCCCATTTTCCTTTCAACATGTATTTTTGCCATTTCATTCTCAAAGAAAATTGACCCTTAGGTACTTGACCGATATCGAATGTTCAGTCTTGACATTCATGTGTGACATGTTCGTGCGCTGTTGGCCCAAACTCCTCATCCTGGCATCTCGGCTTACACCCAGCCTACTACTCCACCGATCAAACCAGGCATCCATCGCAAGGGGTTATATACCCTGACAAAATATTCAGAATTCAGCGAAGTAGCTTGAACAAACCAACTACAGCTTACGCTGCCTACTTCATACTATGGTCTGGCGGTATAACCCATCGATCAACCTTGCCTACTGGCAAAATCACCCTTCTGGGCTTGTCTTCGCTTTTGTTCGAACACAGACTTTGGGTGTCTTTCTTTTTTTTTTATTTTTACGTTCCTTCAAAGATAAAACCCTCCGTTTATGATCTATACCTAATATCAATGTAATGTTGGATTGTTCGGTCAATAGTGTTGCTTAATGATAGGGATCTTCAAGTCGCGATGTAGTCCAACATCACTGCAAGACATTATTGCAATCAGTAGTTCTTGTGAAGTCACAATAGATTCTTCATATTAATACTGAATAACTTAAAAGAAACCGCCTGTATCAACATACATCACAAATGCTGTAGCTTGTGAACAGCCTCCCTGTAAAGCTCGTCATGTAAGTCATGGATTGCACCAAATTCATTGACTACCCTATGTACTATCGCCATCTTTCCCCGGCCTTCCTACCTCTCAGTCTTCCACTCTCAACTCGTCAGTCTCCCAAGTTCTGTCCTCGGACACAGTCACTGTTTGTTCTCTCCCATACCCATGCCTCGCTAGCATGATCTCGGCGAGTGACTCAACGCCGGTTAAGCCCCACATCTGACTTACACCAACTAACATGGGACCCCTGCTCATGTACAACGACAGAACAAACAAACAGTCCTTGATATACTGATCTTAATTGACAGCAATCAGCGAAGTAGCTTGAATCAACCAACGTTGAATATTGAATAACTCAATGCTCTAAATTTGCCTATCCTCAGGGGTAGGCCTTCGCTTTTTTGGAGTGGTTGTGAGTTCGACTGTCGTCCTTTATTTCTTTTTGTTCTTTTTACTCTCTCTACTCTCTATAACTGCCATAGGTTGATTGCATATACGCTGGTCATTTATCTTTCTGTTGAGATAGTCGTCCGCCATCCCTCATTCATTGCACTCGTGCCTTGATCCCCAGGCCAAGACACAACGAACTCTACTCACCCAGAACCTATCATCAGCCTTCATCCAAACCTAAACTTGCCTTGAGATGCCCCTTAAATAGTAAAATAAGTCTCATGCCTTCCAGCGAAGTAGCTGAGCACCTGGAATCACTTGCAAGATTTCCTCCCGGTTGGGAGCCTTCGCTTGTAGATAGAGGTCGTAGGTTCGAATGGCAAAAAAAAAAAAAAAAAAAGACAAAAGAGAAAAAATAAGGTTCAACCATATCGGAGCATCTCCAAGATATCGGAGATCTACTAACATCTACAGCATATACTGACATGACACTGCCATATAATACCATCTATCTTGCCATCTAATATGCCATCTCTATAATTTTGCTTCACGTTTCAATTTATTAACATATAATACCTATCATGAATCCAATGTTGGTGTTTTATCTTTTTGTTTCCCCTTCCCTCTCTCCATTGCTTGGTGTTTTCCGCGCCTTCCTCTCACCTGTCTGCCTACCACAGCCCCAACACCCATGTCGGGCGTTCAAATGATCTGCACTCCACCACCAACAGGCAGACTCCACACCACCACGTCGATCACCCCTCCACCTCGATTTGATGGATGCCTTTATTATTTGAATTAAATACTGTCCCTCTTAGCGAAGTAGCAAAAAACTACCAAGACATTTGGCGGAGTGGTGAGTTCGCTCCTACTCTGCCGCCCCTTCCCACTAGGGAAGGTGGCGTCTTCGCTTTTGCTGCGTCCATGGTTCGATCCGCCGTTCCGTTGCATTTTTGCTCTTTATCATGTCTTTTCATTCATCATTATCAGACATCACCATAACTGAGTTTGGTGTTTACTCACATCATTTCAATTTTGTTTATCGGTGTCCCGTGACGTTGTGTGGCTGATGCCTGATGCTTGTTCACGAATGAGAAGCAAACGACACCTACCAAAAGACATATTTACGAGAGCAACCTATCATTGCCCATAGCGACAAACCTTCAAGGGATATGGAAACTTCCAGCCTTCCAGGTGAGTGCAAAAGTTGTCCTCTAGGGCCTACTACAGAAATAAAGTAGTCTNNGCATAAGGTAACCAAATTATTTCGTCTTTTATGCTCTTGAAGACCAATTCTTCTGGCGACGCCTTCTTAGCTGCCAGCTAGCACGTTTGCATTTATCACGATACACGCATTCATGTCACCTCACATCGTCACATCACACACCCTTAGTAGTAGCAATTTGTTTCATTCAGCTACCTGATCAAAGCAAGCATCTAGTCCAATCTTGGAGTTGAACTATCCGAAACTCCAGTTCCAACCTGGAACAAAACCCTATACCCTAAAAATGAAAAAGAACAAACTCAAAAGGATTCACAGGAATCAGTGAGCAGGCGATGCTCGGGTATTTCGCAATTTACGCATAAGGCGGCGCCTCCTCATCGTCCTAAGAGAAGCGGGCAATGGCCGCGCAGAAGTTGTTGCGGTTGTCCTTGTCCAGGACAGCAGACTTGCCGTCAACATTGACCATGTTGACACTGGCCTTGGTGCTGATACCGTAAAGGTGCAGCTGGGAGCTCTCGATGCTGATCATGTTGTCTTGGCAGTTGTTCTCGCCGACACAGACCTGGTCGTAGTTGTCGAAGAAGCTGTAAAGACCACCACCATAGATGAAGACATCCTTGGAGTTGACAGCACGGACACCCCAGGTACGGGCACATCGCTTCGAGTCGCCAGTGCAGGTAGCCTTGAAGTCGGGGTCGTGATACTTCTCGTTGACAGTGAAGGGAACAGTGGCGTCAGGGTTGCCCTGCATGTAGGCAGTCTCGGTCTGGATGAGGGACATGTAGACGTTGGAAGCGTCCTGGAGGTGGTAGTTGTACAGGACACTGTGCTCGGAAGCGGTACCCCACAGCCAGGCACCCTTGGTGCTCTCGATCAAAACACCACGGCCATTGTAGAGGTTGATTTGAGAGTGGTCACCACGGTCGAGCTCGTGGTCAGCAACCCAGAACCAGGTGTTCTCGAGGTAGCAGCTTGACTCCTTAGTCATGTGGAAGAGCATGAAAGCGGCAAGGCACTCAGGCTTGGGGTCGGCCTTGACCTTGGGGTTCTTGGCGCAGGTGTCGGACTGGAGCTGGGTACCAGCAGAGCCACCAACGCGGAAGTGGACGTCAAAGAGACCAGCAGAGCCGGGAGTCTCACCAGCAACGTTGAACTCCATGAGGATGGCACCAGGCTGGGGTCCGACAGTCTCGAACATGAGGTCCTGGATCTCGACGTTGCCAACATCACCAGCCTCACCAACTTGCCAGAGAGGCTTGGGGTTGGCTTGATCCTTGAAGTTCTTGTCACCTCCAGCCATGATGAGGGGCCAGATCTCGCCAACGATCTTGATGTTCTTGGGGACCTTGACAGTGTCGGTGAAAATGTAAGCGCCATGGTCGAAGTAAACAATTTGTCCTTCCTGGATACCGTCAAAGACAGCCTGGATAGCAGCGGTATCGTCAGTCTTGCCATCACCCTTGGCACCCTTGGACTTGACGGAGACAAAGTTGGAGGCGGGGACACCCTCGTATTGGGGCTTGCTCTTGGTAACGACGTTGCCATTGCTGTCGAGGATAGCCTTGGGCTTCTCAACGGGGGTCTGAGTGGCTTGAATAGCCTTGCCGTTGCCACCAGTGTAGGCACGTCCTTGGACGAAGGATTCGATCTTGGCGTTACCGGGAAGGATGGTGGCATCAGTGCCGCCATTCTTGACAGCGACGGGGACGGAGGTCATGTCGACGTTGTCGATGATAAGAGTACCGTTGGTGCCGGTTTGGCCAGGGTTGTAGTTGGACAGAACACCAACCTCGGTGTTGGCAATCTTGCTGTCGGTCAAAAGGATGGAGCCAACGTTCTGGATGCCTCCACCGGCAGTCATGTCGATACCGACCTTGGCGCCAGAAATGTCAAGGCCGTTGAGAGTCCACACCCAGTTCCAGTTCATGTAAATAGCAGTGTTGCAGTTGCGGAAAGTCATGTTGCGGCTGGTGAATTGCTGGCTACCGAAGAAACCACCATACTTGCCACCGATGAAGGTAAGGTCGGTCATGAAACCACCAGAGCCGTTGTCAATGAAGATACCCTGCTGCTTGTTGTCCTCGCTAGGGTCCTCGATCATCTGGAAGACGATGTTCTGGAGGGAGGTGGCTTGAGCAACCTGCCAGTGGATACCGGTACCGGAGCTCTTGGGCATACCAGTCAGGTCGATCTTGAAGTTGCGAATCTGGCGGAAGAAGTTGTTTTGGTTGGTGTGCCAGTTGGAGCCGTCGTTGTTGTAAGGGTCGACATCGATGACAGCCATACCTTCGAAGTTGGCGGAGGGCTTCAGGACGGGGAGGTTGCTGAGATCACCCACCATGTGGGTGTAGTAGTAGGGAAGAAGGGGCTTGGAGACAACGTAGGTACCAGGAGGGAAGTAAACAAGAGCGGGAGTAACAGTCTGAGAATCACAACCTTTGCCGCAGCGGTTGCCGTCAGAGAAGGCAGAGTTGATGGCTTCGGTGTCATCAGAGCTTCCATCACCCTTGGCGCCGTAATCCTTGACATTGCGGAAGATCTTGTAGTCGGGAGAGTTACCAAAGGCAACCTGACCCTGACGCTTGATGGAAGAGAGCCACCAGGAGCCAGCATCAGCAGCAGGAGTAACAGGAGCACTGTACTCAGGAGCTGCCGGGGCGACAACAGTGACCTCAGCGACGGGGACTGCAGCTTGAGGTGCAGCCGAAGCCGGGAGAGTAAAGAGGCGCATGGCCAAAAGGGAGGCGGTGACAACAGTCGAGAGCCCCATGATGACGATGAAGAACCAGCTAAATCGTTGCCTTTGAGGTGTCGAGTAGTGGTATCGCTCTAAGATGAGTGGTGTTGATATCTCAGCGGAATGCTGTCGAAGGAGAGCGGTTAGCTTTTTTGCTTGTGCAGCTTCAAATTTGTTGTTTTTTGCAGAAGAAAGTTTGCGAAAGAAAGAAAGAAAGGTTTGTGGGAAAGGTAAGTATCAAGCTTCGTGAAGCTGTCAACCTTTGGGGTGCGTGATGTTGATCAAGGTTTGGGAGAACAATGAACAACACAATAGAAAGAGAAGTTGAAAGAGTGAAGAGAACGGATGAAAAGAAAAACAAAGAACAATAGCAACGGTATGATGTGAATGAGAGTGGTTGTTGCGATGGTGAAGCTGGGCTGCCAGCTGGTAACAGTTCTTGGCAGTGCCAGTGAAGAAAATCAGCCGGCAGTGCCATATCATGAAAGCAGGCCAAAGCCTCTTCTTATCTGCATGGCCACTGGCCTTTTACAGCTGGCCGGCACTGCTCAAAGCGGTACACGGTACACGGGATGAAAGGGCTTGGAGTGGTTTCGGTCCCTTGTTTCCGGTTGCATATGGAGGCTTGTCACAGTTGAAACTTACCACAAAACAGGTCAAAGAAGTCTAGGACCTAAACCAATGTATGGCGAAAAGAACGAGATATTCAAAAGGGAGGTGCACTCTTTAAATTGGTGGTAATTGCACACTTGGCAAAAAAGAAAAGAGTACCCAAAAAGAAAGAGGGTGGTGATCAAAGCAATGACGCTGTACCAGACATGCAAGTGAATGTAAAAAGGGAGGGACAGGGAGAGACACGCGAGGCGCGTGTTCACACGATAAAGAGTGTCGTGATGGTGTGCGGTGTGGTGGTTGAGGTAGCAAAATGAGAGACAAGTGCAGGTGTTTTGACCTTATATGTGACTTGGGACTAATAATGAATGACTTCTTTTTGGGCTCACCTTGTCATTGTCATTGCTTTTGGCAGGGCCATCGCCTCTACCATGGACAGGGATCTCATCGTAGTAACCCTCGACGGATGGCATCCGCCGTCTCTGCGTCCGCGAGCCAGCCATTGCGGTGGAGTTCTGGATGGTGTAGTCGTTCAAGGGGTCTGGAGAGATCACCATTGGCTATGGGGTCCTCACGGCTTGTTTCAAACACGGCCGGTAGTGGTCCAAGCGAGCGGAGGGAGGATTTTAATTGTGGTTATTTGAGGATGAAGGATGAAACAAATATATTCCGAGCTATACAGTAGCGTTTATGCTGAATTGACGATGGCGAATGTTTAGGTACTGGTGAAGATGAAGAGACGCGAGATAGACGAGCGATGAACGACAAAAGGAAAGGAGATTGATGTGCTTTCCCAATGTAACCCCCAGCCTACATCACCTGAAAAGGAAAGTACAATAGAGCCTCCGAAGAGAGTCTAGCGCTCAATAGTTGTAGGTGACTACTCTCCACTGGTCCCTGGGCTAATGGGTTAAAGCCAGCGGGTGGCTTCACGCCAGATCCTTAGCGGATCAAAAGAGCTGGGGCCTCTGCTCTTGCTCGCTGTAGCAGATGGTAAGAACAAAAGCTCCTTCTCCATTCAGATTCGGCCATCATAAGGCTCGTTCACAAGACCCCAGCGTACCTTCCATCGAACACACAGTCGGATGCCTTGCATTGTAGATCAGCATTCACGTTCACCATGTGGCATCCAATACAGAGTAGAGTTTACGCTTAATCTCCACAGATAATGCCTCCATCATTCCTCCAGAACCCTCTCTTTTTTGGGTGCTATTGTCAAGACGAAACTGCATTCCTCTTCGTCTAGGCATTGCGCCCCGTCCGTTAATTACATTAGCCACCATCCGCCACCACGTAGAATCCCCCTTCTGTCTCAGCCGCGCGACTATCGAATTGGCGCTTGGCAATATAGAGGATCGAGATGCACCAAAATGCTTTCGAAGAGTAAAGATTCACAGTAGGGGTCCAGTATTGTAGTTTGTAATTGATGAAGAGCCCCGTAGTGGCGGTTATTAAAGCCATTAGGAGGTCATATCGAGGGTCAAAGCAAGTTTTAATCTGCTAGGTCTATAGTTGTTTCATGCTATAGGGCTCATTCATCCGAATCTTGGTCGTCTAAATCTGGACTCGGCGACAAAAACTCAAAAAGGCATCACAGCCAACAATCTCTCGTCCAGGTCCCCTGTTTCAAAACACAGCTCTCCACTTCCCGCCGCACCACCAAACGGCATTCCACCTACATCATGCCTTTGCCGCCCGACAATATGCACTATCGGACAATTGTCAGTAAACTACATCATGTTGACTGATAATCCTAGCTATAGTCGCATTAAGAAGTCAACGTTACATATAGTATATCGTCTAAGAAAGAATAGTAAAAGAAACATCGCATCAGGTGAACATATTAATTCAGGGTGGTCATTTATGCGATCCTGCACCATTTGTTTCTGAAATCGTCCCTTCACATGATCGACGTCTCTTCATCACACGCTTCGTGTTTCACTCCGCATCCCACATCCCGCTGCTCATCCCCATCATTTCTCTTCGTTTCAAGAAATAATCTTGAACCCTGCGACTATCAAGCAAGCATCGGAAGATATATCAAAAATCACAATCGGAAACGATCCGACAGATAAAGAAACAGTATAATCATTAAAACTCCAAACTCATCTAAATGTGATCAAAATCGCTAGTCAACGCTCTTGACGATCATCCCTTTTTGGGTAATGCATCGCCGAATCTCAAATGTGCTCCGTGAGGTTGCACGAATGCATGCACCATGTCTCCAACATGCCACCAATGCTATAAGCTTCCTTGAAAACAGTCTAAGCATGCCTTTCCGTGTCATAAGTCGTTACAGCCAGCTTGAGTTCGCCTGGCCCATTATTACTTGAATCCTTCGTATCGTCCCTCATTGCTGGCTCAGACCTAGATAAATCCTCCGTTCAGCTCGACGGGTTTCGCACTCTCAATGGTCTCAATACCCTCGACATCGGCGCCGAAATCCATAATCAAGATCTTGGGATCCTGTCCCGTGCTGACAATGCGACGGTAATCACTCTTTGCGCTCAATACCCAGCTGGCGTGCCACTTGGGGAAATCGAGCAGCTGATGTCCAGTCTCCATATCCCACACCTTGATGTCGGTGTCGTAGCTTCCACTGACCAGTCGGCCACTCACACTATCTATGTGCAGGCTGCGGACTAGGTTCTCGTGGGCACGCATCTCTCGCAAGCACTCGCCGGTGTTGGCATCCCAGATGCGGATCACCTTGTCGTTACCGGCAGATGCGATGTACCGGCCATCTTCGGAGAATTGAGAACAAGCCAGGCCCTTGGTGTGTCCTGTGAACTCGCGAATGTTCTTTCCGGTCTCAATGTTCCACAACTTGACGCGGAAATCTCCCGAGCAGGACACGATGGTGTTGCCCCGCATCTGTACTGCGTTGACAGGGCCGTTGTGACCTCGAAGCTGCTTGATCAAGTCACCAGTGTGTCGGTCCCAGACGCAAATGGTAAAGTCCTTGCTGCAGGTTACGATATGCTTGTCGTCGAAAGCGAGATCGAGAACGGCTGCTGTGTGATGTCGAAGTCGACGGATAGGTTGGTATCCGGCGCGGACATCGTAAACGATGCAGGTAGAGTCAGAGGATCCGGTTACGAGAATATCATCGTCGTACTGCAGGCACAGAATCGACGCCATGTGATGGGTCGGGAACGATCGAATGGCAGGGACAGAGAAGTTTGACTTTTCATTTTCAGAAGAGCCCGAAGCAAAGTGAGTAGGCTGGTCGTCCTCATCGTAAAGCACATCGGGCTCGTTGATGATCTCGTGAGGTCCGATGACAAGACTGCATTGAAGAGTGTGCATATCCCAGATACGGATAGTCTTGTCGCGAGAGCCAGTGATGATTTTGTGCCTATTCAAGTTAGTAAACGGATTACCAGATAATACAGGTGGTATAACTTACTCGTCGAACTGCAGGCAGTAGATACTATCCTTGTGCCCGTTCAGGTAGACAGGTCTGGCCTTGCCAGTCTTCCATCGCTGGCTCAACTCCTGCTTAACGCGGTAGATTTCTCTCCAGTCGTTGACAGGTGAAACAGCAGGAACTCCGAGGCCACTTCCAGGCGCAACGGGCTCGCTGGTGGCATAGGTGGTGGTTGTCTCCCGGAGGCAAGACTCACGCCAGATGTGTTGGTTACTAACGATCTTGTTCCAGTTCTTGCAAACCGCAGCAGCCTTGGTGAGAGAAGAAGCATCGAGGTTCGCCAGAACATGAATGGCGAGTTCAGCAGGAAGTCTGGAGATGAAGTCGATTGTGCTGATAGCAGTGTTCTCCTCCGTCTCGTCCTCGCAATCGGCACCGGGGAGGGTGACTGTGATTCCGATACCACTCTCCCGGTCGTTGCTCTCGTCGTTGGTGCTGGGGTTCAACCACATGTTGTAGAGGCCTTGACGGGCAAGGTACTCGTTCTGCATGGCAGCCGATGCCTTTGCAGCAGCTCCGGAGTTGCTGGGAATAACAGGTGGCTCACCATTGTAACCAGGAATCGGTAGGTGAGAAGTGTTATCGTAGTTATAGTTGGCATGCTCGCGGTTGAATTCGAAGCCGTAGATGGATCGTGAACGACGCATGGTGGCTTGTCGAAGTCGACTCCAGGTGGAGTGCGCCCCGTTGTAAGAAGTCGTAGGTCGGCTGGCCTCAGCATCTTCGTGTGTATCCTCAGCGATAGAGGGTCGACGATGGACGATACGGTTGATAGACAGCGAAGCCCGTCGGAACATGCCCTTAATCTGCTTAGCACCGGGGGTATGGAAACCGTGATGTTGGTTCGAATCGTGCATGTCGTCTTCGTGGTCTTCGATAGCAAGATCGGTAAAATGTCGAGATAAGTTTTGCGAATTATGCTCATGTCCAAAGGCGAAAGATTTGGGTCGTCGCCAAGGCATGGAAAGGCTCATGCTGCGGTTTCGTTGGGGCTGAGGTTGAGGTGTGTGGATGGCGCCTGCTTCGCTGGCAACGTGTGACTTGGCTGTTGAATCAACCATGGTAGACGACTCGGATGGGGATTCCATCATCGCTTCCTGAGCAGGAGCCCAGTCGTTGACGTTAAAGATGCGCTTGGACATATTTCTGGGTCTTGAATCGAGATTGGTGAAAGATTGTATTAATGCGAGACAAAGATGGTAGAGATGCGAGTAGAGATAGGCGGAGATGGAATTAAGGAATGTCGGTTATCGACTCGAACCGGTCGATTAAGAATATACTACGAGCAGAATGAATGCGCTCGCTTGTTGTAATCCAGGATATATATGTATGTCGGAGTTGTTTACTGTTGGTCGCAAAGGCGGTCGCGGGTCTTCTCGTTAAGCTTCGCAGCCTTGTTTTGGGCCCGATTGGGTTTCAATCAACAGTACAGCAAGTTAAAAGAAAGAGGCTTTCAACAACTTGATCCTCGTTGTAACCGTTTGTGACACGCTGTTTTCAATCTCAAAGAAAAGAAACAACAACAGCAGGACGAAAAAAGGAGGAAAGGAATGGAGGTTGTATGTGAGGGAGAGATGACAGGCCTTGTTGAAGAGTAAAGAAAAAAAGGCGTTGCAGCGATTAGCAATCCCGGCTCAGATAAAGGAACAGGAACAGGGGGGGTTCACTAAGTTAAAATTTTAAAATTCAACGAAGATGGAACAATGCACGTCTTTTGATTCGCAGTGAGTTTGACTGACTTTTCCCTTTTCTCATGGCGAGTCAGAAGAACGGGATGATCAGGGGAATTAGAGGTCAGACAAAAGTCATCCCTTAACAGAGTCTCCTACAAATGCAAGGCGAGACACGTTACGGATGGACTCTTGGCAGGTGATGTAAGGCGGTTTTCTTGACTCTTGACTAGGGTCATGCTTCGCAGCTTCAGGCGGTTTCTAACGCCATCTTCAGCACACTAGACAACTAGCGCTTGCCCCAGAAGAAGCCTTGGAATGCGGGAAGAGGCCGATTCTTGGTTTTCCCGGTGAAGGTGGATCGTACGGTTCCAGTTTTCTCGGGGGCCGCGATAGTAGAGAGAAGTAAGTCATCTCGGTCCGGTATTTACTATGTCAAGTAGTTGTGAAGATGAGATCATTTAGTGATACAAGTTGCCTTCTCCTTGTTACACTGAAGCGGTGAAAACAAAGTCTCTTAAACTAACAACGCTGTGGCTATCCGCCCCTCCCCACCAACTCAGCTCCAGCTCCTTCAGCCATGACCGCCGGGTTGGAAACGGAAACTGGGGGAGGAGAAACTCTTGTCACTGGTGGCGATGGCTAGATCGATATCGGAATCCTTATTCCCGGGTCTAGAAATCTCAAATGAAATCTCAGTTCAGAGTCCTGGGATGTTTACGAGTCAACACACCGTACATCATAATTCCATCAATGTCATCGCTCATCTCGCCTTTTCAGTTGGTCAGCTCGTAAGAAGAGTCAACAAGTGTCTGTAACACAGTTTCACCATCAACAGCGTTACTTCCAACAGTCCAGGGTGTTCGACAGTACCCCAACAACCCCCAAAACATACCCCAGATTTTACTGGGCTCTTTTTTACTGGCCGGCGGTCTAGATTTACAGGGATCAAATAATTTGCTTTTAGGACCCTGATTCACTTCCTACAAACTTTAATAAACAAAGGCTTTTCTCATGACTGCTTGTTGACGCAAGGTAGTCTTACCGCGCTTAGACTCCTCACTGTTTCTAAGCCTGTAGAAATTGGAGACGGTGAAGATTGTGTTTGTTCTAAAGGAAGGGATCGACAGGCGTTGAGAAAGGCTCATCTCAACTGGCTGGAACTCTCAACGGATAGACCGATACCGGATTTTACCAAGTGTCGCCTTCGAAATACTTTCTAGACTGTCGATATCTCCTCGACGTTGGAATGAAACTTTTCAATCTGACCTGATTCTGAGTTTTCATCTGAAGCTTATTTGAGACAAAAATACTGAAATGTGATGAGACTTGTGTGTTTTGGCATGACAGCTACCCTATGTCACCAAACATAAAACTATGGCCCAAACGGTGTAAGCTCAATTGTTATTCTCTAGTGAACTTGCCATCAACTTGGGAACAAACAGGCGATGCCCTCAAGTTTATTAGAATAATTGCCATACTGTCTGTGGTTCAACGTTGTTTTGGAACCTTCATCGTAGGGCTGTCGTGGAGGAGACAGTGGATCAAGTTTTTCCCGCTTAAGGATCCATACAAGTTTTTAAGATATCAACCGAAAACACCACGTTGCGACATCACCATACTCACCTTCACAACTCAATTAGACACCATCACTTACCAATTGAATACCACCACTTACCTCATACCAATTGAGCTGTACCGCTCACTTACGACATCATGGAAGCCACCGTGCAAGCTACAAGAAGACCAGCCTCTGTGGCTTTCCGCATCCACCCCCTCTACCGCATCTTCTTCCTCGTTCTCGAGCCCATCTCCGCCCTCGTCGGCGCCTTCTACACACACTTCCGCCAGGAAACATACCTTTCTCTGCTCAACGCCGCCTCAGCACCTACCCAAGCGCCAAAAGCCACTTCCGTCGCCATGTCGCAGTTGTCTAACATGTACATGTTCTTCGCACTCAACGAGGCTCTGGTTTTGCGGTCTACGCCTGATTTGAGGGTTTGGAAGACGGTGCTGCTCGTGCTTCTTATCGCGGATGTAGGACATTTGTTTTCGATGAGTGAGCTTGGTTCGTCGATTTACTGGGATTTTAGGGCGTGGAATGTTAGTGATTTGGGGAATGTTCCTTGGGTTTATGGTGGAATGCTTATGAGGATTTGTTTCTTGATGGGAATTGGGCTGGGAGAGTCAAAGGTTTTGAAGAGGAAGGTTTAGAGTCCAGAGACTCGGGGTTTGGAATAGCGAGATGTTCGGTTTTAGATACCGAATTGTTGAAGATTCGGGGAATTAAAGGAAAAGACTGGGATCTAATGTTATTTGACTGTGCCTTTATGAGACATGATACAAGAGTCTAGAACCTATGATGCTCTCTAAAGAATACCCCAATAGAACTCTTTTGTCAGACAAACAAGCTTAATTCGATGCATCGCAGCCCTCATGATCAGTTCCCCCACGATCTTTGTGGAGGAACTGAACGAGTATCCACTATCCTCACGATAATCCGAGCTCTCATGTCCAGAGTCATGATGGACCACAATTGTTTACCATCCAATCATGTCTCTCCATCGGCTGTCGGCTATCGCATGTCGCTTACAACCAGAGACGTTCAACTCTACTGCAGGTCGGCATATCGGCCGAAACCCCCAAACCACGTAAAAGAATGCCCCCCAAAGTCGCGCTCGAATCATTGTCGTTCATGATGGAGGGGTTGACCGGGTTGTTGACTTGTCTTGCCCCTCATTGCGATGCGACGTAAATAGCAGTCGACGCGATGAGGGGTTGAGCTTGGGGGTTAAAGCCATGAGGAGGAGAAGTTTATAAAGATTGACGATGTTCCAATCTTGCCATTGACTCTTGTTTTCTTCTTCTTCTCTCTCCCTCTTCCCTCTCAAATATACCCAAACAACTCCATATCTCATACATCATGTCTGTCCCCGACAAGTTCCAGGGCTTTCAGTCCCCCAGCGCCGAGCACTGGACCGACTTCCAGAAGAACTCCTTCGAGCCTCGTCCCTTTGGCGAGTACGATGTCGACATCAAGGTCGAGTGCTGTGGTGTCTGCGCCAGTGATCGTCACACCATCAGCGGCGACTGGGGTGCCTGCCCCTACCCTCTCGCTGTCGGCCACGAGGTTGTCGGCAAGGTCCTTCGTGTAGGCGACAAGGTCACCCTCGCCAAGGTTGGTGATCGTGTTGGTGCTGGTGCGCAGGTTTGGTCATGCCAGGACTGCCGTCAGTGCAAGAACGACAACGAGACCTACTGCAAGGATCAGATTGATGCTTATGGCGCCGATTACCTTGACACTGGGTTCAAGACTCAGGGTGGTTACTCTTCTCACAGCCGAGTGCACGAGTACTGGTAAGTACCCATGAATCTATACTCTTGAGACGTGACTGACATGTTTCATAGGGTCTACCCCATCCCCGAGGCCCTGTCCAGCACCCAAGCTGCTCCTATGCTCTGCGCCGGTATCACCGTCTACAGCCCACTGAAGCGTCTCGGTGCCGGCCCCGGAAAGAAGGTTGGTATCGTCGGTATCGGTGGTCTCGGCCACTACGGCGTCATCTTCGCCAAGGCCCTCGGCGCCGAAGTCTGGGCCATCTCCCGATCCCGCGCCAAGGAGGCTGATGCTAAGAAGATGGGCGCCGACGGTTTCCTAGCCACCGGCGAGGACAACTGGACCGAGGGCCACAAGATGACCTTCGACATCATTATCAACACAGCCACCTCCTTCGAGGGCTTCGCTCTCAGCGAGTACCTCAGCCTTCTCGACATCCACGGCCACTGGAACTCGGTCGGTCTTCCCGGTGGTGACGGTATCCAGATCCGCAACCAGGACTTTATCAACAACGGTTGCTACATCGGTACATCTCACTTGGGTAGCCGACGTGAGATGCTCGAGATGCTTCAGCTCGCTGCTGACAAGGGTCTCAAGTCGTGGATTGAGGAGATTCCTATCTCCAAGGAGGGTCTTCAGCAGGCTATGGAGGCATTGAGGACGAGCTCTGTTCGTTACCGATCTTGCATGACAGGATACGATGAGGCTTTCGGTGCTTAAGAGGATGATTAAATAAAAGAAAGGAGTTGAGCGAGTTTATGAGTTTATGACAGATAGCGGAGCGAGATGCTCTTGTTAGTTGAGAGAATACACCTTGATAGGACACTGATCAAGCACCTTGATGGTTTGAGTGACGAACATCTACAATCTGCTATGGTATGTGATTGTCGCAATGAATTGACAAATTGACTTTAGCACACATTGAGTAACGTTGGACAAGCGAGTGTGTACAATTGCAACCTGGTCTCTCGCAAAGTCTGCTTAAAAATCCATTGTGTTTGTCAGCCATTGAATGCGTCTTTCAGCTTCAAGATGGCGCATCGTGAAGTATGAAGTTTAGCGTAGTTCCATTATTAGGCCTGTAAAGCTTAGCCTATTCTATTCCACTAAACGAGCTCCGCCAGACATCCATCCATCCTTACCTTCATGTGGGGTCTCCATGTTACTGCTCCAGCATCACTCACTCTTGTCACTTCATTTCTGTATGGCTGTGACAATCAATACGCCCTTACGCCCTTCAGTCTGATGTAAAGACAGGGCATCAAGTAACATGCCATCAGAGGATCTCTCTGCATCTGACCGAAACCGCAACCTGTAAATAACGGCCATCTTCTTTTTGAGGTTCCTCGAGCTAGTCCATTTGTATCACCCCAGACATCTGAACCCACCTCCACGTTTTTTGGACCATACCCTTTTTGCCTTGCCGAAAATTCAAGCCGTTGGAGAAAGACGGAGATAGACGGACATCGTCCGTGACTCAACGAGCCGGTGTAAGCAGCATATCAATGAAGGCTTTTTTGTTAGAGTCAATTTGGGACTCGCCATGAGTATGTGAGATGTGATTAGCAATGCGTCAGGGTAAGAGTCATTGTTGTGGGCTGGGAGATTGTTTATAATGAAGAGTGTCGCCGCTTTGTTGTGAAGCTTGGTGATACCTTCAGACTTCAGTTACACACTCTTCAGACAATCTCAATAAACACAACTTGACAATCACTTAGCTCTTCACTGCTTTGCTCATTGAACTCAATTCATCGAGTATCCTCAACAGGTTGCTGCTTAACACCAATTGTTTGGTCACCATCATGTAAGTTACATCACAAACAGCTGCATCTACATAACTAACAACAAACAGGGGACAATCATCAACATCACCCACCTCATCCCTCTCAAGATCTCCCGCCTCAAGCACAAGAAGCACATCATCAACCATGGATCTCAGACTCCGCTTCAGCCGCTCCGTCAGCAAGACAGAGATCTCCTCCGTCGGCATCTCTCCCTCAACCTCAGCAGCCTTCGCAATCTACACAGCAGCACAGACAGCCCAATCCTGGATCGACGTCTTTGACCCCAAGAACGGAAACGGCTTCTCCAAGACAAGCGGCTCTCGCGCTGTCTTCTCGGATCAGGGGTCTCGTTTGGCGACTGTGAGGGACTGGACTGTTCAGCTTCAGGGCGGCGTTGACTTTCACCACTCAAGCACTGTTTTCCTAAGGGACTACGTGAGTGGTAAGACTGTGCATGAACTCAAGGAGGCCAAGGGCGAGCCTATCGCTTGGAGCAGAGATGGGAGACTCATTGCCGTTGGAGAGGCGAAGGATCGTGTTGGAGTTTGGGATGTCAAGAGTGGGACGAGAGTAGGAAGGGTTCTGAGCCACATCGACGCAATCACTCACGCCGCTTTCCTCCCCGACTCCAGCCTAGTCACAGCCTCTCGCGACGGAACTCTCAGAATCACCAACACGACGACTTGCAAGACGACGCGCCGTCTCGAAACCGACGGGTCAAACAACCCCCGAGCTCTAGCCGTGAGCCCCAACGGCCGCCGCATTGTTTCAGTCTGGGGAACAAACGTTCACATCTGGATCCCCTCAGCCAACGACCTGACATCCTACAACCTCAACGCGGTACGAAGCTGCGAGGGATGGCCCCTGGCTATCTCGCCCGACTGTCGCTACATGCTCTGCAGAACCGAGGACGGCTTTGACATTATGGATGTTGCGACAGGATCGATCATCTACGAGGAGACTACGGAGGAGATGGTAATGTCTGGGGCTTTCGCGGAGGATAGCAACAGCTTGGTGCTCGGAAGAATGGACGGAGTTGTGGAAGTGAGAGATGTTTTTGACAGGAGGGCTTGAAAAGTTGTGATACCCTGATATACAGATTGTAATTTGCTTTTGTAGACAAGATTGGGCTAGAAACAAGGCTTTAGGAATAGGCGTTTTTGAGTTAGGTATCAACACCTTAATACATAAGAGCATATGCCAGGCTCTCAACAGCAATATATGTCCATGATGCCCGTTGTTTGCACGTGAGGGGGATTGATGGTGGGTGTTTTGACTGCTGTCAAACTCAAGCCTCGTCAGAACTCGCGCTCCGTCCTCTCAGAACCGCAACAATAGCTTTCATAGCAATCCGTCGATCATCCTCCCAAGACACAACAGACTCAATCTCATCGAACCGTTTCCAGACAGCTTCAAAATCTTCGTCCTCCTGCTGCGTTCCCTCTACTGGAGGAATAGTAGAGTCCGCCATACCGACGTACCAAAAGATGATCTTGAGACCTCCTTTCGTCATACGCTGAGAAACAGCAATCGGTTCTGTGATGGCTTTTGGGCGATCTTGGCCTTGGGGCGAGGTAGCTTGCGAATCGATAGTGACAGGGAAGAGTTGCGCTTTCACTCCTGTTTCTTCATACGTCTCCCGGAGAGCTGTCTCTTCTAGACTTTCGCCAAAGTCTTTGCGGCCTTTGGGGAGCATGTATTCTCCATTCTTTCGCATGCGAATGAGCAGGACTTTAGCTTTTTTGAGATCTATCGTCACGGTGCCGCAGCTGATGGCGAACTGATCTGAGAAGAAGAGACTCCTTTCCATGGACGCCATGTTTTTGATCTTTGTTTAGGTGATCTTAGTAAATCGCAATCATAGACAAACACACGAGACTTACTATTTGGCGCCCGCAAGAAGATTGGATCGTGGAGAAAGTGAGTGAAGTTGTGTTGTGTTGTTAGGCAGAAGTGGCATCACTGTTATGTTTCATGACTCAGCAGAGTTAACCTTTGCGATTCGCGTTATCCATACTAGCACTCAGAACAAGCTCCTAATTCCTCTGTATTGCTGCTAAAGAGTCAAGGTACAAATTACCAACGAAACCGTGCGTAGTGCCCATTGGAAGTAGTTCTTTAACCGAGTTCATTGTCGAATAAGTAATTGCTCAAGTCCAGATTATCACAGCGATATGATCGACAACGACACCATGTATCAAATGTAAGTGATTATTGTTTATGTAGTTGTCTGCTAGATGAGGTTTTACACGATGAAAGAGGATCAGGTGATTGTCAAAGGAAATGTCCTCCAAAACTTAGGCTACAGAAATGAAGTAGCCTAAATGCTAGCCTAAGCTGGCATAGAGTGATCAAATTATTTCGTCTGTTATGCCCTTGGCGTCCAATTCTTATGAAACCCTGAGGAGGGTCTATCTCTGTCCCGGGATTTGGTACAGCCAAGGAATATAATCCTTGTTGCTCTGTAAGCTGACTATGCAATATTAGTTCAAAGGATCAATTCAAGCTTGGTATTAGCCGGTTATATAAACAATCTGTCCTAATTCATCCTTCAGTAAATTTCTCTCCCGCGTGTCTGAACGTCAATATTCACAACTCAAGCCATCAAGATGGCGCCCTCAACAGCAACAAAGAAAGTTACACCTCAAAGCATCAAGGACGAAAAACGATGGGTCCAACGTCTAAACCTCTTCCTAAGCCCTTTCTGGATCACCGCCGTAGCATTCGCAATGCTCAGCGGCATAATGCACAGCTGGCACGACATGGACTACATCCTCTTCTCAATAGCAGTCGCAACACCACCAATTCTCTTCCCAGCACTACTATCCAAAAAGGCTGGCCGTCCATGGTACCGCAGATACTGGTTTAAGCTCAACGTCTGGGTCGCTATTATCGTCTGTCTTGGAACGTACTTTACGTCGCACTACTTCTTTGATCTCATGGGTATGAGGTACAAGTTCCCTTGTAAATGGAACTTTAGCTCTGCTGTTGTTGGGAGAACGGGAGGACAGGTTCCTTTGTTTTTGTATCCTCTTACTTATGCGTACTTTATGACATACTATACAGTCCTCATGATGGCGGAGAGTACGATTGTGCAGGCTTTACAACCTGGACGCTTGGGAAGGGCTATCGTGGTGGTCGCTCTATCTTACAGTGTTGCCGTTGGAGAGACATTCTTCATGTCGAGTCCTCTACTTTCAGATTGGTTCTACTATGAGAAGACGGATCGAATGATGACAGTTGGATCTTTGGGATATATGGCTTTTTTCGTTACAGGACTCCCAATGGCTAATCGCATTGACAGCAAGGGGGAAGATTGGCCTCTCAGTCGGGTTGTTATCGAAGCTTTGGCGACTTTTATGTCGATTCTAGTCCTGTTCGAGATCTGGGCAAAGGTTATAGGTCCTCTTTGAATGGTCTTCGGTGAGTTATATACCGAGGAGAGGGGCCGGGGAGATCAATTGAGGAGGTCGGTTCATCTCTTGCCAGTCAGATAAAATAGATGCTTCGATTTGATAAGTCAGTCAAGTTATAGGTATACAACGCAAATTAGATCATCTTGTAAGCAAGAGAGGCAATTGCTAGCTCATTGATATATCCGGTTGATGTCAAGTCAGTGGTTATATTTAAACAGAGGATGCGACAAGCATTGAAATGCCACTCCCCTTGAGTAAATACTAGAAAGTAAAGTCGGCTCATTGACAGATTAAGTAAGGTCCGGAAACCCCGGGATTTAGATGCCGAACCGAAACCCCGGACCGGGAATGTGGAGAGAATCTGGAGCTCCGATATACCGGGGGAGTTAAGAGATCTATTAGATCTAGATCTCAATTGTGGGGGAAACAATTGTCTTAAATAGATAACATCTCTCGAAACAAGAGTCAATCTTCAATCAGATTGTTCTGTTCAGCCAGCCCAGCCAAGGGTTCTTAATTCAGGATGGCAGACACAAAAGACTATCCAAACCTGGAACAGGTCATCTCAACAGACCACATTGAGAAACCCCAAACAACTCACAACGATGGTCATGGTCACATCGAGGGAAACGCCCTTCTAGTCGACAAAAAGGGCGAAGTTCGCAAGATTCCCGTTCCATCGTCCGACCCAAATGACCCTCTCAACTTCCGACCATGGGAGAAGTATGGACTCGTCTTTTGCTGCTGTTGGTTCTCTGTTATGGGTCTTTCGGTGGCTAGTGGACTTGGAGCTATTCTGAATGTCTTTTTTGAGGCGTATATTCCTCAGGGATATAATTCGGACCAAGTTGTGCTTCTTATTACATTGCCGACTTTGTTTATTGGTCTTGGTAAGTCCTCGACATGTTGACGTGAAGTGAGACTTACACGCAATAGGAAACTACATCATCCTTCCGTTATCACTTGCCTTTGGTCGTCGTCCCATCTTTCTCATCTCGGTAGTTGTCCTCTTCGCTTCCAGCATCGCGGCAGCTACACAGAACAGTTACAACGGCCATCTCGCCGCCCGTATTATCCAAGGCACCGCAACTGGAGCATCCGAATCTCTCCTCCCTCTCATGTTAACAGAAGTAACATTCCTCCACGAGCGAGCCTTCATCTTCGGCTTGTACTGGATGTTGCAGAACGCGCTTTCCTCATCTCTCAACCTCGCATCTTCCTACATCAACGCTGACCTCGGTTGGCGCTGGTACTACTGGGTCTTCACCATCACTGTAGGAGTTGGTTTAGTCATTGCCTTCTTCTTGGGATTTGAGACACAGTTTACAAGACCAGCTGCTTCGCTCGATGGACAGCTTGTGGTCACGGACGAGTTTGGCGTTACGAGGGTCATCCCTGATTCCGAGGCTCAAGCTTATCTGGAGGAGATGTCACGATCTGGATTGACACCTCCTGGTGCTGAGAACTCGGGTGAGAACATTGAGCGCAAGACATACCTACAGCGTCTTCAGCCATGGTCTAAGCCCTCTTCTCAACCAGTACGTGTCATTCTTCTGAGCTGGAAGTACATGATTACTTCGTTCGCATCACCCGGTATCTTATACGCCGTTCTTACTTCGTCTATCGCTCTTGGTTGTGGCGTAGGTATGTCTTTGACCTACAACGCTGTCTTGATGGGTGAGTATCACTGGCAGGCCAAGGACATCGGCTTGGTGAACGTTGGCGGAGCGATCGGAGCCATCATAGCCATGTTATACTGCACATTCGTTGCCAACCCATTCGTCATGTGGATGGCCCGCCGCAATCGTGGTATTCACCAACCCGAGCATCACCTCATCACTCTCGCTCCCGCCGCAGTCATTGGCACAGCCATGCTTCTTCTATATGGCTTCACTGCTGGCGGCGGAGCGACGTGGTGGGGACCTTATCTAGGATGGACCATCTTCCAATATTCATTCACGACTGTTCTCATCATTTCTACCACTTTTGCTTCCGAGGCAGCTCCTAAGCATCCCGGTCCTGCTATCGTCACTGTGGTTGGCACGAAGAATGTCATCTCATTTGGAGTCACATATGGACTAACACCTATGGTTGAAGAGCATGGGTACAAGTGGGCCTTTGGTGTCCTGGCCGGTATATTCGGTGTTATCTTCTTGTTGGGTATTCCTGTTTGTATTTGGAATCCTAAGTGGAGGGCCTATGTTGCTAAGAGAGAGGCGAAGAAAGGTACCAATACGACTGATTAGGATTGGTTCTTATACGAATTTTAGTATAGAAGTGTTGAGATATAGGTCTCAACACCCACTAGGATAGCATCAATATGTGGTTTTTAACAAGAAGAACATGGTCCCGAACCGACCTCAGCCGAACCGAAAGATGTAGACCAACATATTATATACATGGCTACTTCAGCTCACCCACGTCCACACGGTTATAATCTTTCTCTTGAATCCCATAAACCAACTCATATTTACTTCTAGATACTGAAGCCCTTCAGTCACATAAATGCACATTATGACAGCTCCCGATATCGCTTCCGGGCCTCCAGAGAACCGATGCTCGCAGGTGGGCCAAAGAAAAAGCGAGACTTAGCTAAGGACATCATAAGAATTAGGATAATCTACCCCAAGCTTAGTGCCTAAGTAAGTCTAAGTGATTTTGTCAATAGACTTCCGTATTGTGGTTGTTTTTCGGACCGCCTGCCCCGGAAACCGGGACAAGTGGGTCCCGTTCCTCCGTGTCCCGACCCGAATCATGCGCGCTTCGGGCAATAGACTAGGTGGTGATCTAACTTAAGAGTAATTAGTCTAATAAGACTAATTCTTATGTTGTTTTCGTATTTGTTACCTTATGACCTCGTACCGTTTGCTTGCGACAAAACCATCGATTTCCGGTTTACTGTCGGCCGGCTTTGCTCTGTCTTACAGCTGGCGAGTCGCACCTTGAAACGAATCAATCACTATTTTCACCGTTCTAGACTCTTTCATATTGGCTATTTTCCGATAGGATACTTCCTAGTTGACGTCTACGATATGTGGTCTTGGCGGAGTTTGCACACGTTATTTCCGATAGCACCCAAAGGTCCTGTCAAACTTGCATGAGATCAACTCGGAGGCTAGACCACGCTAACCTCATGTCGTATTCACTGACACTAAGGATTTGCTCGATCTTAGATCTATCCAATGTAACTATGAACAGATGATGCATCAATCAAAAAACAGTCTGTTGTGTTAACATGTGCTAACCTCCTGTCGTATTCAGAATGTCTCAGTATCGTCATTGACTTCATTGACATCGCAGTGTTATGTGAAGTCCTCTTTCAAAGAACTAACTATAAATAAGAGCGATTTATAGATACCCATAGTTTGATAGAATATATCTGTCTGAATTACTAGACAACTCATCCATTAATACATACAATCATGCCTGAGAACAAAGCTGCATTTCTCACCGCTCAGAACGCTCCTCTGGAGGTCAAGTCCGCTTCCTATCCAAACCCACAAGACGATGAGGTTGTACTCAGAAACCATGCAATCTCCCTCAACCCAGTCGACTGCGCCCAGCAGAAACTCGGCACTGCCTTTCCGTGGCTCAAATTTCCAGCTATCCTAGGCTGCGATGTCGCTGGACAAGTCGTGGCCGTCGGTTCCAGCGTTAACAAGTTTAAAGTTGGTGATCGTGTTGCTGGGTATCACATGGGTACTTTCCAAGAATATGTTCCTGTGAGCGAACACTCTTGTGCCAAAGTACCCGAGAACATCAGCTATGAAGATGCAGCTATACTCCCGTTATGCTTGAGTGTTGCTGTCAAGACGCTCTTCCACCCGGAATATCTGGCACTTGATCTTCCTACTCCACAAACCAAGGCTAATGGGAAAGTTATTCTTGTCTGGGGAGGATCTACCAGTGTCGGTTGCAATATCATTCAACTCGCCAAAGCCGCTGGGTTCGAAGTCATCACCACTGCATCTCCTAGAAACTTCGAGTATCTCAAGAAACTAGGTGCCGGCCCAGTCTTTGACTACAACTCACCCACAGTCAAAGAAGATCTCCTTGCGGCAGTAAAGGGGAAGACGGTTGCTGGTTCTATCGCAAACGGAGGTCTGGAAGTTTCACAATATGCCTCAATCGTCGCTACTTGCGCAGCTGTCGCTCTGAGTTCACCTGACAACTCCAAGTTGTTGCCTTTGACAATGGTACCGCGCTTCGAGTTGCCAGAAGGTGTTGAAACCAAGTTTGTCGTGCCACTGTCGACAGACAAGGAACTCTCTTCATGGATCTTTAACGACTACATCTCGGGCGAGTTGGCAAATGGGAACTTTATACCGGCGCCAGAGGCTAAGGTTGTTGGCCATGGGCTTGAGGCTCTTCAATCTGCTATGGACACTCTCAACGCTGGAGTATCAGCAAAGAAGATTGTGGTAACTATGTAACGAGAATTCAAACGACGCAGCGGGTTAGTATAGCCAGCTTCTCGACTACCATAGCAAACTCAATGTGGAATCCTTTAATTTTTCTGCTTCAAAAGTCGCTGGTGGTTGCGTATACCAGCTCCAACTAATTGCACAACTGTGTGAAGGTACCTTCTCATATGCGACATGTCCCTCAAATACCACCCCCAATCCTCTCATCCGAGGACATCCTACTGCGAAGCAGCCAAAGCCTTAACAACAGCCTCCAAAGCCCGACGATCCGCGCCCCTAATCCTATCAACAAGTCCATCCTGATTAACATTAACCGAGTGCCCACTGGGCAGCCCCTCAACAGCAACACCCTTGGGCACACCATCTGTGAAGAACACGAAAGTCGGCATAGCCGAGATTCCATACTTGGAAGCAACATCCTTCACATGATCCGTATTGACCTTTGCAAAAGCAAGATGGCCAGCGGAAGCGTGCCTGTCAGCGAGGGAGGAGAAGACAGGTGCAATGGCGCGGCATGGCGGGCACCAGTCGGCATAGAAATCTACCACGACATGCTTGTTTGAGGTGAGGACGCTGTTCAGCTCTGGAGCCTGTGTGATCTTATTGACGTGACCTGATGTCTCGGGGATGGGTGAGCGATCCGCGAAGACAGCCTGGAATGTCAATTAGTTTGGTGTATGAGTAGTTTATGAGGCTTTACTTACCCTCCCGACCATGAATATGATGAAAAGGCCGAGGATGAGATATATGGTCTCCATTTTCACTGATTGTTGTGTCGTTGGGTGATGTGAGTGGGAGTGTAAGTGAGTGGTTTCAGTTCCTAGCATTCAGAAGCCACAATACAGTGTTAGCATTGGCTGCATCACATGACCAAACAACCGCAACTTGGCAATGTCGACATCAGAACTTTAGGTATTTACCAACACCGGGCCCTTACTCTGCTCTGAAATATTTAATAATCCTATGCGTATCAGATTAATTCTAATTTGAATGAGAACTGCGCAACTCACATCAATCCAGCCAAGTCTATCCACACTCTCTGCGACAACATCCTGCCTTTGGAAGAGCCGAGCTTGCGGGATAACAGCACATAGTCTCCACCTTACGAGGAAACAATTCAGTGAAGCAATGTGATCTAAAACTAGTCTAAGAATTTGACAACCATCGAAAAATATACCTAAGCAAAAGACATCAGTTCAAGATAGATATGTCTGATTAGTCTAAAATTTAGAGAGTTACCCTAAAGTTGCAAAGGGAAACCTAGCCAATCACAGCACAAGATTATATACGAGAGTTGAGAATTAGATGTCTTTACTATGGTCATATCTTTCATCGTAAAATCTATCCTTGATCCAATTTTTCAAAGATGCCAAAAGGGGTATGATGAACAGAATGCTAACAATCAAACCAAAATCACTGACGCAGGTAGGTCAGCCTAGTAAAATCCAGATCCGCCTTACCCCGGTACTCCTGTCTTGCTATGCAATTCACTGACATTCCAACAACCATGTCGCCACAAATGCTGCACTCGCTCGATCCTTTTTCACCCAGGTAACCACTTGTGTTATCCCGGCCCTCGTCCTCCATAAATCACTGCGCTGCCCCCTCTCTTCTATTGTTCTAATCTTCTTCGTCCTCCTATGTTGGTGGTCTTGGTACCGTCTGTCCCAAAATCTATGTACCGAAGCGAATATGTATTTCGCAAAGGTCTTGATCTTATCAAGCCCATCCCAGCATCTCGAGGGTGCTTCGGGCATCTGCTGCTGCCATGTTGTTGACAGCGAGCTGTCGAACTTGGGTACCGCGTCGGAGACGTTGAAGTGCGATTGAAATCTTCCACGCTTCCGATTCATCGATAACGAATAGGTATCGTTTACCTTCTTGGTCTCGAACTGTGGCGCGCACAATGTGTAGACCCTGGGATTTCCACTCTCCAGTCTGAGAAATCATGTTAGTATTTTGCAACTTCTAATCGTATAGGAACAACATACCTCGATTTGTTTGAGCGTCCAAGCCTTAACATCCCATTCTCGTTGAGGTACACTTCGAACATCGTCATCGATGAACAGACCTTCGGTAGTAACGCGCAGTATCAGTCCATCAGTCACCGTTCCGACACCGGAGATAAGCTGACTGGCGGGTGTCTTGGAGAACTGGTTCATGAACAGATAGACACCCGAGATAACAATCTTTTCAGGATCCTTGGTAGAGTATGGGCCAGTCCGATTCGAAGGAGGGGGCGTAGTTCGACCAGTAGTCTGAGAAGCGGCCCAAGATTCCTCGGAGCCCAGAGAAGACATGGAGGTTCTTTGTCTTGGCTGCTTTGGCTTGTCGTAAGGTCGATATGAGTTCTCGGTGCTAACGCCAGAAACATTGGACCTAGTGGCAGAAGGAGCAGGCTTGCGTTGAGTGGAAGCTGTGCTGGGCGCAGGTCTGGGAGCAGTGGATGTCGAAGTGGTGGACTTGGGGGCAGGCGGGCGACCGTTCGGCCACATGCTGGTCTTCTCACCAACACCCGAGTAGGCGTAACTGCTTGGTTGACGGGAGGCAGTCTCTCTTGCAGCTCGTTCTCTCTCAGCCTTCTCCTTTTCAGCTTGTTCCTTCTCAGCCTTCTCTTTCTCAAGCCTCTCCTTCTCAGCCTTTTCCATCTCCTTTTGCTTCTGTTGTTCTTCTCGTCGTCTGGCCTCCTCGGCCTCCTTCTTCCTGAGAGCCTCTCGTTCAGCAGCAAATTTCTTTCTTCTGGCCTCACGCTCTTCGGCTTCCTTCTTCTTCTTCTCTGCAAGCTCGCGAGCCTCCTTCTCCCGTTGTGCTTCTCGTTCGCGAATTTCCTTGGCCTCCTTCTCCAGGCGCTCACGTTCTCTGCGCTCTTCCTCCAATTTGATCGCCAACTCCTTGGCGCGTTGCTCAGCCTCGAGTCGTTCTTTCCTCTCTCTGGCTTCTTGTTCCTTACGCTCGCGCTGCTTTTCTCTTTCTTGACGTTCCTTGGCATCTTTTGCTCTCAACTCAGCAAGTCGTTTTGCGGCTTCTTCTCGTCGCTTTTGTTCGGCTTCCTTAGCCCTGCGTTCTTCTTCCTTCCTTCTCATCTCTTCGCGAGCCTTTGCCCATGAAGTCCTCTTAGCAGCCTCTGCCTTTTCCGCTTCAAGTCTTGCAGCCTCTATCTTTGCAGCTTCGATTCTCGCGGCTTCTGCCTTCTCGGCCTCGATCCTTGCGGCCTCGATCCTTGCGGCCT
>JAALXH010000230.1:0-13828 GCA_012977735.1 Fusarium tanahbumbuense
CCCCAGGAGTCGAGGTACAATCCAACATCGCCACCACCCCCAAGCTATGCTGGGCAGTTGACCTTGTCGCCGCCTAAACAATCGGGTCCGTATGCACCTCATGCTGCGCCAACAGCCCACACTGGCTTTGTGCCTCCTCCTCGAGCTCAAACCCAATCGCCAAGTGCCGCTTTCGGTCACAGGCAGGCTCAAGGGTCCTCAGACTCAACGCGTCGCCCTTCGTCTGCCCACTCCCACTCGCATCCTTCTCCATTGGCTGCAAAGCCAGCGCCCTCGCCTTATGCTCCAGCTGCCCCCGCAGCTCCGGCCGCTGGAGTCTCAACGGTTCGCACTCGTGGTCAGTCTATTACTATGAACATGATTGCTCCCACAGATGGCCGGGAACACGATGAACTCCAGCGATGGAAAGGTGTTCCTATCATCTCATGGGGAGTCGGAGGCACTATTGTTACCTCGTTCCCCAAGAGTGTTCCCCGATATGGCATGAACCAGGCTGTTCCTATGATTGTGCGCACGCCAGGAGAAGTCAAGGTTCAGAGTGTCAAGGACATCGAACCCCTTCACGAGCATGTGGCCAAATTCCCTGGTCCTTTGAGGGGTAAGTCGAAGAAGAAGGAGACAATTTCGTGGCTCAATGCCGGAATCGAGTTGTTGGAAAAGGACTTGCCGGATGTTTCCTTCCATTCGCAGCTTTCTCTTGAAGCAAAGAGAGCCGTGGAACGTTTGCTGCTGTGGAAAATCATGCGTATCTTCGTTGAGAACGACGGTGCTCTGGAGGGTACCCCTGCTGTGGAGGCAGCCGTTCGAGATGTCCTCTCTCCGGGGGAGAATCCATCAACAACTGGCGATGATGCGGTCTTCCCTGCTGCTGGAAATTTTGCCGCAGGAATTGCCTCTGTTACCTCTATGCAAGCTGACGGCGTCGATGTGTCCACTATGGATCAGGTTCGGCACCATCTCTTGAGAGGTGATCGAGACAAGGCTGTTTGGGCACTGGTTGACAAGCGACTTTGGGGACATGCCATGCTGATCTCGCATACTGTCGAGGGAGACCTTTACAAACGTGTGGCTCAAGAGTTTGTTCGCAAAGAAGTCAACTACCCTGGTCATGCTAATGAGTCTATGGCTGCCCTTTACAAGATTCTATCTGGCAATTTCGAGGATTGTGTTGATGAACTGGTTCCTGTCCACGCCCGGGCTGGTCTCCAGCTCATGTCTACTGATGCAGGCCCAGGACCTACCAAAGATACGCTTGATGGATTAGACAAGTGGCGCGAGACTCTTTCGCTCGTGCTGAGCAATCGAAGCACTGATGATATACAAGGACTAAATGCCCTAGGAAACTTGCTGTCCAGCTATGGGCGAGCTGAAGCCGCCCACATCTGCTTCATCTTTGGTCGCCATTCTTCCATCTTTGGTGGATTGGATGATCCCAATGCAAACTTCGTGCTTATTGGGGCTGATCATCGACAGCAGTCTGATCAGTTTGCTAAAGAGACTGAGGCCCTTCAGCTCAGTGAAGTCTACGAATATGGCTTATCGCTTGCTGGCGGAGCTCTCGCAGCGGCAGGAACACCTCACTTGGCTGCTTACAAGCTCGAGCATGCCATGACTCTCGCCGAATATGGCCACAGGGATAAGGCTATGCAATATTGTGATGCTATTTTGACCGCTATGTCCTCACAAACTAAGCGATCGCCTTATCATCACCATGTGCTTGAGACTGCGGTTGAAGACTTTATGTCAAGGCTGAAGTCAGCACCAAAGGAGGAGAGCGGCTCATGGATCTCGAAGCCAAGCATGAACAAGGTCTCGGATAGCATGTGGAATCGATTCAACAAGTTTGTTGCTGGAGATGAGACCGAGGACAATGCCGGAGGTGCTGGAGAGGCAGGACCGTTTACCCGCCCTTCGGGAGAGTTCAGTCGATCACCATCGGTGTCGAACTTCGACATCTACGGCCAGCAATCGCCTAATTTCGGAATGACACCTGCTCAGCCACCAGCAAATGCTGCAGCATCCAAATACGCACCGGCGACCATGACACCGGCTGCCAACCTGAACCCCTATTCCCCTATATCTCAGTATACGCCTGGTCGAAGCTCGATGGAGCAAACCCCTGCGGATTTCGGAAATAACCCATATGAGCCCGGTTACCCAGGTGCAGCTTCAGCAAGTCAAGGCGACAGTTACACACCATCGATTCCTCAGCCAGAGTCGAATAACCCTGGTATTGGTGGTTCCGTTGGTCTAGCTCCCCCTGCTCAAATCACACAAGGCTACTCTCCTGCTGGATACCAACCGTACGGAATGCCAGCTTCTACACCGATGGGTGGTGATGAAAATCCTGCCGACTCTTCGGCTCAAGGCTTTCAACCCCTCAGCTACGGCTATGAGTCCCCTCAAATGTCTTCAAACCCTCCTGAACAGGAGAGCGAGAAGAACAACGGGGAGGCCCACAGCGGTGGATACGAACCTCCTTCTTTCCAGCCTTACGGATACGAGCCACCATCTTACGAGCCTCAGTCTACTGCGGACAACGACGATGAAGCCCCTAAACCCAAGAAGAAGAGTATTATGGACGACGACGACGATGACTTTCCCTCCATGAAATCCTCTGAGAAATCAAAGGCGGACAAGGATCGAGAGAACGAGGAAATGTTCCGCAAGGCCGCGGAAGAGGATGGTAAGTTCATTACTTTCAAACCCGTATGATACATCACTAACAACCAGCAGCCAAGCGTGCAGCTGCCCAGCAGTCGTCCAAGAAGGGATGGGGCTTCGGTGGCTGGTTCGGAGGTAACAAGAAGGCTGCTCTCGAACCATCTTCATCTGGTGAATCTTCACCTGGCAAGCCCATCCGTGCCAAACTGGGTGAGGCCAGCAGCTTTGTCTACGATCCTGACCTCAAGCGATGGGTCAACAAGAAGCCTGGCGCTGAAAACACACCAGCCAAGACTGCCACACCTCCTCCGCCCAAGGCTGGTCCTCGGTCTGTGTCTGGAACTCCTCCACCTCCCACAGGCACTCCACCTCCACCTTTGATCACGAGCAACAGTGCGCCGCCGCCGCTCATGCCTCCAAAGGTGCGCGCTGGCACACCTGAACTGATGAAGCAAGCGTCTACGGAAAGCCTGGGTCTGGCACCACCTGCTATGGCTCGATCGGTTTCCAACACCAGCAATGCTAGTGCGCCGCCCAGTAGACCGACCACGAGCATGAGCAATGCTAGCAGCATTGATGACTTGCTCAGCGCGGCACCCCGCAAAGCCAGCGATAAAAAGAAGGCTCGAAAGGGAGGTCGCTATGTTGACGTTATGGCCAAATAAGACGAATATGAGATATCTCTTGGTCTGGATTTGAATTGCCAAACCAACTCCGGGCGTTCTTATGGGGATTCGTGCTAGGAACGAACCGAAATGTATTAATAATAGAGTATTGTCTTTTTTTGTGATTTTGCGAGAAGTGGAATTGAAGAAGCGCTGGCCTGGGGCTATAATCAGCGACTGTACAAACTGTTGGGGCGGAGGTTAAGCTGTAATGTTTTGGATGAGAGGAAGCATAGAGAAGTTATACTAGTGGCAAGGTACGATCACGACTCAGATGGAGTTCAATGCAGAACGATAATACGATGAAGAATGGTTTGCATGAATTGCTTGCCCAATGCACCATGTATATTGCAACCCATAACCGTCTACCAGTACTTCCCTAACTCCACAATGAACCGTCTCTACCAAGTTGAACGCCAAGAGATCGTGATCAAGATTCCATCCGGTGTTATCTTATACGCTATAAGACTGTACGTAATACTGATACTCGTTAGCATGGTTCTGGTCAGTTGAGAGAGCAACATGGACTCACTGTCACGACTGAGTCGTCGGCTGTGGCATCGTCGTATTGAGGTACATAGACGTAGAGGATTAAAGCATGATCATCCGCAAAACAAGCAATTACTCGGCCTTCTAGACGACCAACACTTAAGACACGGCCCCAGTCCTTGCCGTCCACGCGGACTGTAGCCCAACGTTCAGGGCCGTCTTCTCGAAACTTTGTGCTCGGATGCTCTTCAACGGGGCAATCCAGCTGTGCTGGATCTAATTCTGGGTTCTCGAGGTTGGACCAGACGCTACAGATATCAGTGGTTTCAGTAGCGATTCGCAGCCGTAGACCGCCGTGCATGTTAGCACTAAGTTCAAGCTTTGGCGCTTTGGCGTTATTTGCGCCTGAGTTGGAGGCCATGGCAAGTTTGGTGAAGCGATCTGAAATGGCCTTGAGCTGGAGGAGTGGCGGTAGTTGGATGTGAACATCTGGTTCGCGTACTCGGGGTTGCATGATCGTCTCAACAGTCTCCGGGTGAAGGACTCGCACAGGTATATCCTGGGTGATGATCTTTTCATGCTCTCGCCTTAAATTAGTCTCTAGGTGTTCGTGCTGAAACATCTCGTCGTCATCAAAAGGGTCATCGCCAGCGGCAGTGCCTGAAGGTTTCGTGGCTCCAGAAGGGTTGGAAGCTGACGTAGTGGTCGTGATTGTCATGGAAAGAACTGGCAATCCATCTTTCTTTGTGAGACGTAGGGAAGCAGACATGCTGTTGAGTGCTGATTTGAGAGCGCGTTGAAGAGGTTGGAGAGGAAGCTCTAGGTTAATGGTATTGCCTGCTTCTGCGGATTGAATATGATAGCCATCAAAGATGAAGTCCATGCTAAGTGAGCTGGACACTTGTCAGTAACAAAGTCATGAAAAAGAAAATAACACATACGCCCATACTTGAGATCCCATATCTGGGATGACGGTGAATCGTGCTGTATCATCGCTGAGGCGCAACCAAGCGATCTTCTCAAGAGAGCCAAGTGCAGCTGTAAGCTCTAGAAATTCACGGTTAGTAAGAGTTGAGAAACAATAGAATGACGCAAAGACAAGCAATTCAAGGAAAGATGACTCACTGGCAAACGTGCGAATGTTCTTGAGCTCTGTTCGAAAGCGCATTATGATGGGAAGTTGCGATAGTCTACAACAGTGAATGCGGAAGGTAGGCAGCTGCATTGGTTGCCTGCCTAAGTTAGAAAGTGATGATGTCGAGGTTGGCAGTTGTGGATTTGTGGGGCAGGAAATATGCAGTTGGGGTTCACTGGAAGGGGTGAAAATGACAACTACCTTTGAACAGGTGATTATTTCTAACTCAAATACCAACCACATGGATATACGATATCGCAGATGAGTTAAAGAAGCTAAAAACTACTATCTCTCCATATATCAACCTCCATTCCATACATGCTAATTTGGCAGCATCTAGTCTAGATGCGTGCCAATGTGTAAGTCAGAGTCTCCACTACTTGCCTAACCTGCCAATGGAGAAGTGGAAGGTACTATGTTGTGAGGAACAAGAACCACAGGACCAAGTGATAACGGCAAGTAGTTTGGGTAGGCAAAGCCGCCTACAAAGAGTGTCATTCATTAAGATTAAAGAGGTGCACCTTCCAGCTGAGCCTCTCTAAAACAAGTGCACTTTAGGTAGTATGTGCTATCCTCCTATAACCCTCTACATGAAGAAGAAGAAGAAGAAGAAGAAGAAGAAGAAGAAGAAGAAGAAGAAGAAGAAGAAACACAGGGTTGGGTGTAGACCAGCTTTGTCTTGCCTAGGATGATAGCTTGGAGCCGATCAGGGTAAATAAACGATCACTTCACACGATGTAAACGATCAGCAGCAGCCAGCCATACCAGGTTCCGGGGAACGTCGTCCAGGTGGACATTAGAAGAATTGTCCTCCAAGGCTAGACTGCAGAAATAAAGTAGTCTAGTTGCAAGCCTAAGCTTGCATAGAATGACCAAAGTATTTCGTCTCTTATGCTCCTACTCGTAGTAGGGTTGTTGTAAGCTCTTGTCAACACCCGTACCTCCTTCCTCAACCTTCCTCTTATTAGGTACCTGCCTAGGTTACAACAAGGCCTTGAGTGATGGCTCTTGCTCTTTTTTTTTTATCACAGTCTCAGTATTACGTCGCTTGAAGAGATGTCAGAACCCCCATCCTTGCCTTTTCATCTCTCCAACACACATACAAGCTATCATCATCAAGATCACTACTCTCACTTTACATCATATCCATCGCTACTACTTTTCAGCCGCTATGAGCAGTATCAAGATACGATGGTCTCCAAGGATCCTCCATGCTACTGCGTTGGCCTTTTCAAATGCTTGGGACTATGCAAAAAGAAAGCCCAAGAGGACCATGAGCTCATTACAATTGGAGCTCAAGACGTACCAATCATACCACCTACAAGAACTGAAACAATAGTGCCTGAGTCTTCCGCAGGAACAAAAACTCGGAAGTTGTCTATTGCACTACCTTCGAAGAGGACCAAGCAAGATCTTTCAAATGATACATGCAGTAACTGGCTTGAAAACCTCATCAACACAGACCAGAGCAGTGGCAATTCAGGAGAACCTTCTACCAAGGACACCAGCAACCAGCCAGAAGAAGCTTTAACCAAAGATGCCAGTAACCAGGAAGAAGCTTCAACCAAGGATGTTCACAGCCATTCAGGAGAAGCTTCAAACAAGGACACCAGCAACCAGCCAGAAGAGGCTTCGATCAAGGACACCAGCAACCAGCCAGAAGAGGCTTTAACCAAAGACGCCAGTGATCAAGAAGAAGCTTCAAACAAGAATCCCAGCGATCAGTCACCACAGGCAATCTAGAGTGCATGTGCAGAACCAGACACCCAGAGCTGGAGGCCCGAAGCCAATGCCACAGATCGTACTCTGCGACACAGTTGAATACCATCAGCTTTCAAGGTGGATGAAGTCGAAGTCCGAGTGTGCCTTCCTTGTGGCCATGACTTCAGGGAAAAGGAGAAGGCGATCAGGATCCGATCTTCGGGAGGCTGTTGCTGAGTTTAGTGCCTTTAAATTCGCTTCAAGAGTTGGTTGAGCCACTCGACAGTTGTGTCATTATTGACTGGTGTGTATCGTTTGGGAATATCAACAGGATGGAGAATTTTATAGCGGCATGATTAGAGCGACATGATTTTTAGTATTCAGATCACTGGGTATGACTCGGTTAAGAAGAGGCGGAAGTGCTTGTAAGTAAACGAGCGATTGAATGAATTGACACTTTTTGTTTTGATATCACCTGAATTGGCCGTGATTAGTCGTCGCATTTCCAGTATGGACTTGTCGTCATGGCGAGAGCATAAGAGACAAAATAATTTGGTCATCTTATGCTGTCTTATTTATTTCTGTAGCCTAAGCCTTGGAGGATAATTCTGACACCCCCCTGTGGCAGCATTTCCAGTATGGATGGTCGTATGTGTGTGTGTTCTTGATTGGAGATTAACTATCGGTAAAAACTGTGCTATTATGATCTGAAATTGTTTCTCGCTAACCGGTCTGGTTCATCATCACTGTCGTCTCTGAATCCTTCTTCGAGACTATTTTCAAGTTAGAATTGGTGTTGACACACTGAACGGGAATATGCTATGGATGCTTACTCTCTGCTTAGTCGCCTTGCATTATCTGGTCGGGCCGCACGGGTATCTGCCTCCATTTGACGCCAGGTGGCCTCGTCGACATTTCCAAGTTCCTCTCCGTCATCTTCGTCCAGCCCATCGTCGAAGCCATCATCAGAAGCGAACGCGACACCGCGGTTGGAGCGCCATGCGGCTATGCGGGCTGTTATGCGCTCGCGCAAAGAAGACGTCTGGGACGATAAAGTATCGAGGGGAAGGTATTGGCTATAGCGAGCATATCGACGCCATAGGGGAATGAGTACATATGTGAGGAGTATAAAGAGGAGCAACGAAATGACGGCGGGAACAACGAGAGTCTGATTGCGACCATATGTTAGTTACCATCGTGATGCGCTTTGCTGTGCCATGAATGCCAAGAATATTGGTCAAGTTGTCATGATGAATGTATACCTTGATAACCGACATTGTTGCGCCCATGTTCTTCCTTTCAAGAACCAGAGAGGACAATGCTGTAGTCTGTTTCAGCGTGGAATACAAGTTTCGAAGGCGCGGCGGATGCCACGAGGTGACGGGAGGTTTGAGGTCCGACGTTGCGATCGCCCTGGCGAGAATGGTAGAGGCTGCCCTGGAAACGTGGCTGAAGCCACAAGTACAAGGGCCCAGCGGGACCTGGAGCTGGGATGAATGGAGGTGACGACGCCGAAGATCCCGCTAAAAAGGGGTCGACCAACAAAAGGATTTAGACTTGCAAGGGGGGTGAAAGTGCCAATATCAACGACATTGAATCTTTCAAACGGGCGATTTGTGTCTGTAAGTTGCTGGTTTTGAACACAAGGCAGAAATGCATGGATATCAGCTGGACCCGTGTCAATCAGATCATGGCCTCAAAGCTCGTCAGACACTCAATTAGATGCTTGTGGACGTATGTACTTAAACAGCTGCTCAACTAACCAAAGAAGATGATATGTCCATGGTTAGCAATCTCCAAGCACGCCATTTTCAGTTGAGCGGGTCGTATAACACTCGATGGGTTACCTCTTAATTAACCGTAGCTTTTACTCACGCTGGACACGTCACATGAAAAAGGTCAAGGTAGGGAACCTAAGTGGAATGAATGCTTTTGACAACCAACTTCTATGTCATCATTTCGAATTAAGATGGACTTGTAACAGGATGAATTGATCTCTATTGTTTCTTTGTCAGAGTCCAAAGCAAGGTCTTGTCAACTCAAGCCCATGAGAGCTTGACTTTCAGGTGGGTAATAAGAAATGTCCTCTAAGACTTTAGGCTACCAAAATAAAGTTATCTAAAAGCTCCTCCAAGCAAGCGCATGATGACCAAATTATTTCGTCTCTCATGCTTTTGGGGGGTATTCTTCTGATACCCTGAGTGACGTTCAAGTTTATTAATTCTGCCTTTTCTTTTTCCATGCGGATTCTATAACAGGTGACAGTTCAGCTGTCAAAAGCGAAGGGCATGGGGCGAATGGAGGCCCTGAGACAACCGACCTCGCTTAGGATTCAAGGATGGAGATGGAGAAGAGAGATCTTTGTCTTGTCTCGAAATAGTGGACGTATACGGATGGAACCTGAGACAAAGAACAAAAGCTGCACGCGGTTTAGGGGATACTGGGAGTTGAGAAATTCCATGCGAGCTTACCTACGAAGGAGTTTTAGATCAAGATCGCTTTCATGCCGGACTTAGTAGGTATGGGTGTAACAACAAAAATCAACTCATGACTTTTAAGGTGTAACATACAAAGCCCAGGTGGTAGTTGCATGAACTATTTTTAAGCACCATCAACTTGGTAAGCACTCGAAAGGATATATTAATACAGGACGTGCCCCATGTTGGTACGAGGGTTTACTGTGCAAGTTTTGGAGTAACTATTTGAAAGAATACCTCTTGTAGATATGGACATGACTGGGTCGATCATATTGCGACAGTTTTAGTTTCCATTACTCTTCAGTGTCTTGATTGCTACAGTTCTTCCTTGGTAGTAACAACAATATATGTAGGTTGACAATGTCTACGCGGCCTCAATCTACAAAGCCCACTTCCCCTGATAGGTCCCTTGATGCTATCAAAAAGCTCCCCGCTTAGGAGACGGACCACTCCTAACAAGTGTCCATCTTACTCTAGGTCGGGCCAGTGCTCAGTCTCAGCGCTTTTTTAGAGGTGTAAATCATGGAACCTTGGGTAGGTGAGCTCCATTTATCGATCATAGGTACCCAATGTTCATGAACAGAAAGTCTTTATGTCTAGTAATATTCTTAAAACATCAATAAAGAACGTAGATTCTAAGACAGGAATTACTTAGGTTTCAATTAATTAATTCTCACCCCGAGTACTTTTTAGCAGTAAAGGCACTTTATTTCAGAAAGATTATATCCTGGACGATTCCCGATTCACTACCTAGACATCCACCCCCTTGGCGCTCGAAGCACTGAACTACCCCCCTAGACTACCTCTAAGCGGCGGCTAAGCAATATTGGGTCCATCATCCCCATAAACACTCGAGCCAATCCGCTTTCGTCCTACTTGCGACCCTCGGCTTGGCTTGAGCAACCTAGAAGATCCCTGGGCCCTGGTGATAGGGAAAAGGATCCAACCTACCAGATCATCCCCGTCTTTTGGACACCCAACTGACTTGACTTCTTGTCTGGTGTTCGCTGATGGTACAGATACTACCTCTCAGGTTCTAACTTACCTCGCTGCACTGCTACCACGCACGCTACGCTATTTACGCTCCTTTATGCACACCACCTTGAGTTAATTCGGTTTGCAGTTCGATTCGTTTCATTCTGGCACCACTCATTCAAGCAGCGGCATCATCCGGCCAAGCTTAGGCCTTTCTTCTTTGTCTTTTCTATTGCATTGCATTACCTTTGCCCCCCTTCCAGTTCCTTCCAGTCTGTGCAGTGCAGTATCTATCTACTACAGTACATTTTCCTTCTTGTCAAAAGCAACTCGCGGCGATCCAGGTTTCAAGCCCGCCCACAACGCCCACGCCGCTTCGATTTGGAGATCCTCCGCACCCCGAATATCTTCACAGCGTTTCATTCAACGTCGATACCGACCGTGCCCCAAATGCAGCGAGCGGCCCTGGGCCAGCACATCGCCAACTTCACGTGTTCCAACTGGTAGCCCTTGGTGAAAGACTATACGATATAGATATTCCGATACCTCCTTTTTTTACCCTCACACCCCAGTACGACACCGACACTACTTTCGAAATACGATTCGCAATTTAAAAACTCCGCTTCGACAATTGTCGCGGCCACGACATCGCAGTCGCCATGTCTGACAAGACCAGGCAGTCCTCTGGCGGCCGGTCTCTCTTCTCGCGAAGTAAGCACAAAGACAAGCGCTTGGCTGAAGAGTCGAGATACCCCGCAGACGATGCAGCCAGCTTTCGCTCTTCGCGCCACAAGAGAGAGTCATCTGCTGTCTCGTTCGACGGCCGTCCAGAATCTTCCGATGGCGGTATCAACCAGATGGCAGGTGTTATAACTTCAATCCCATACGACGCTGTTGGAGGCGGGTCACGGTCTCCAGTTCCTGTCGAATACCTGCCCAAAGGTGAACAGATGCCGGTGCGCCGAGAACCTCTCCCGCACCACCTCAATCAAAATGGCCTAGATTTTCACCAATATCCAAGCTGGGACGGGTCAAGCCAGTCTGGGGCCCGTTCTCCAGGGCGCCAGCCCGCGGGATATGGTTATGCTAATGCGAATGTCACCATGGCTTCGACAGGACGCCAGACCCAGTATCAGCAATGGGGCCCCGCCAGGGGCAGTTCGTCTCATTCAAATAACCCACCTAACCCTCGATACGACTCCTTCATGTCTTCTACCGCTCGAGGCTCAGCGGACAACCTGAGCATACAATCAGGTAATTCAAACTACTTTTATACAACGAAATCTCGCTCACCAAATACAGCAATGCCTAGTGCATCTTCTCAAAGCTCCTATGCGGCCTCGCAGCACTCGAATCGCGATTCCCACCGATTCACCAAGTTCCCCTCAGGGCCTCCCCCAGGTCAAAGCGATCCACAGGGCGGTTTCTATTTCCCGAAGCCTGACGACGATAATGTGGTCGAACAGATGTTCCTTCAATTGATGCAGAAGCGAGGATGGCATAACCTTCCTGAGCAGGCAAGGAGGCAGATGATGGCTTACCCGGCGCAAAAGAAATGGACGTTGCTCTACCAAGACCGACTCACCGAATGGCAGGGCGAGCAAAAGCGCCGACAGACAGCACGACCGACCCAGTATACCGCGACTCCCGATATCACGACTTATTCCGACGAGGAAGGCACTCCAGAATGGTACGTTCGACGAGTTATGGAAGACCGACTCGACACGAAGGGCATGGGAAGTTTGGAAGTCAACTTGAGAACTCAGCAGATCGGCTGGGTAAAGAGATTTGTGGAGTGTCAGGGACAGGTTGCCTTGATGACCTTGCTGCTTAAGATCAACCGCAAGACAGCACAGGGACCTGCCCAGGATTCCGGTCGTACCGACAAGAATCTCGACCGCGAATACGATATCATTAAATGTGTGAAGGCACTGATGAACAACAAATTCGGTGCCGACGATGCCTTGATACATCAAAAGGTCATGGTGGCCCTTGCTAGCTCCCTCATTTCTCCTCGACTCACTACGCGAAAGCTTGTCAGCGAAATCATTACTTTCTTGTGTACGTGGGGTGAGAACTCCGAGGGTCACTTAAAGGTTATCCAGGCTCTCGATGAGGTCAAAACGGCACATGGAGAGAATGGCCGGTTCGACGCTTGGATGCGTCTGGTTGAGGTCACCATCGACGGTAGAGGCAAGATGGGAAGTTTGGTCGGTGCCAGCGAAGAGTTGAGGACCGGCGGTATTGGAATGGAGAACTTGCTTATGGAATACGCCGTCGCGACCCTCATGCTTGTCAACATGATCATCGATTCACCGGAGAGAGACTTGGAGTTGAGGATACACATTCGAGCTCAGTTTACAGCATGTGGCATAAAACGAATCTTGACGAAGATGGAGGAGTTCCAATACGAACTCCTGGACAAGCAGATCGAGAGATTCCGGACAAATGAGGCGATTGACTATGAGGACATGCTGGACCGGGAGAACAGCAGCATCAAGGACGACGTTGAGGGTGAAGTCAAGGATTTGACTGATCCCGTACAAATCGCAGATGCCATCCAGCAGCGTCTACATGGCACGAAGACAAATGACTATTTCATTTCAGCTCTGCAGCATCTCATGCTGATCCGTGCCACCGATGGCGAAGAGCGGTTACGTATGTTCCAGCTGGTCGATTCCATGCTGAGCTACGTTGCTATGGATAGACGGTTGCCGAACATGGATCTTAAGCAGAGTCTCAACTTCACGGTTCAAAGTCTGCTAGATAAGCTACACACAGACTCGGAAGCCAGGCAAGCTCAGGATGAAGCGCTCGAATCGCGACAGATTGCTGAAGCCGCTATGGCGGAGCGTGACGAGATGAAGGCCCAGCTTGAGCTTGGTGCTGATGGATTGGTTGCCAAGCTGCAGAGACAATTAGAGGAGCAAGCTCGATTTATCGATGCCCAAAGGAGACAGGCAGATGGACTGAAGGCCGAGTTGGATAGCATGCAAACTATGAGAGCCAAGGAGGCCCAACGATATGAGCTGGAGACAAGAGAGTTGTACCTCATGCTTCGAGACGCTCAGGATGTTGCCGCTTCTAAGGCCGCCAAGACTGCGAATGCCAACAGCAAGACTGTCGCTCCCGAAGACCCTGCTCGTATGCAAGGTATTCTCGATCGTGACCGCCTCATGGAGCGGTTGCAGATGCAGATCGAGAGACAAAAGACCCAATACAAGCTCGAGGGACGTGTATGGGGAGATGCCGTTGGACCTTCAGATCGCCTTCGAGCTCTTCGTGAAGAGATGGACGACAGACCTGGAACACCCCCTGGTGGCGGAACGCCTCCTCGAGATTTCACTAATAGTGTACTGGGTAGCATCCATCGCAATACTAAGATCCCCCGCAAGCCCCTTAAGAGACGCTCTGATGGCGAGGTTATCGAGGAAGACGACGAGACTGAAGGCGAGGATGGCGTTATCTACGAGAAGCCCAGAATCGTTGAAATGAAGCGACCAACCATTGACCCTAAGCAACAAGCTGGTCTGCTCGGTGAGATCGGCTCCAAGGTTAAGAGATATGATGGCAGCGACTCCGAGGATGACACAACCGGTCCTTCACACCCAAGCATGGAAACTTCGTCGCCCATTACTCCCCCTGGCGATGGCGAAACCCCGAAGATCGAAGTTACTGCTGCCGGTGCTCCTCCTCCGCCTCCGCCGCCTCCACCACCACCT